>AYEL01081768.1:0-117050 GCA_000484575.1 Olivierus martensii | reverse complement strand
CTTTTGACATCTGTCAACAACATCCAAATCAAAACCATACAAGTTTCATACAATAACGCATGTTTTTTACGTGTTAAAAATGTCGACTTTTGTGCCTACAAGTTACGATTTGCGGACATCGTTGATTTTTTATCATCATTTGAAGAAAACTGCTGCAGAATCACATTGAATGCAAGTTTCATACAATAACGCATGTTTTTTACGTGTTAAAAATGTCGACTTTTGTGCCTACAAGTTACAATTTGCGGACATCATTGATTTTTTGTCATCATTTGAAGAAAACTGCTGCAAAATCACATTGAATGCTTGTTGAAGCTTACAGTGAGCATGCTCTTGGTAAATCACAATGCTATGAGTGGTTTAATAAATTCAAAAGTGGTGATTTTGACGTGAGATACGAAGAACGTGGAAGACCACCAAAAAAAGTTTGAAGACAATGAATTGCAAGAATTGTTGGATAAGGATGACGCTCAAACGCAAAAACAACTCGCGGAGCAATTGAATATGTCACAAGAAGCCGTCTCCATATATTTAAAAGTCATGAGTTATAAATTTTTTGCAATATTTCAATTATAGGAAAGTTCTTGTACACAAATCAAATCAAATCGACTTGAACACATTTTGAAGGAACCAAATGTGTCCAACTTAGACAGGTTTCACTGTATATATGTAAGTACAGTAGACTCCTGATTAATTGGAATAGTTAAGAATTTTATTTCCCTGAATAAACCAGTTTCCTGGTTAATCTGTAAAATATTCAAAAATCAGAATTGTGGATAATATGCATTTAATATTAAAAAATAAATTGCATGAATCATATATTTAAGTGTTTTTATTATTTATTGAAAAAGAAAATTAGAAGTTTGTTTATTTGCAAAAAGAAATTATTGTAATATTTATAATTTTAATTTGATTCTAATTTTGATCACCAATTATTAAACTATAATAAAGAAATTAATCTATGAAATTTAAAACTCTTTTAGATATCACATCTAAGATAAAGCATTGATAATTAAACATCACTTTTGCTTTGCAGATTAATCCTAATTAATCTGCAATCCAGATTATTGGGAGTCTACTGTATAATGTATATTAAATATTCTGGTGAAAAATAATTGTTTTAATAAAATAAAATTTTATTACACTGATTTTATAAAAATGTTTTAGGATTTAGTTATGCCAGATGCCTATGAAAGACTTCTTCTTGATGTATTCTGTGGAAGTCAAATACATTTTGTGAGCAGTGATGAATTATCTGAAGCATGGCGAATTTTTACTCCACTCCTAAATGAAATTGAAACAAAACAAATAAAACCAATTCCTTATGTATTTGGCAGGTATAATAAAAAATAATTTTTACTGAAAATATATTAAATAGGCTTATAAGCTATTTATAATACTGTACAGGCAGTCCCCAACTTACATAGATCTGGACTTATATAAATATTCCTTGACTAAAAATAAAACTATATTGATTGTGAAGGATAAAGCTATAATGCAGAAGTAAAAACATTTTTTTGCTAATTTCATCATTTATCATATGTGTATATGATATAGGCTTATTAGATTAATTTTAGTTAACAAACCAGTCCAGATTCTGATTTCTCCTGAAAAACTGAAAGTGTGGGACTCTGAATTGAATTCAGCCTCCAAGACTGTAAGTGACTGCTTTACTACATGACTTATGTGTTTATAATTTAGATTAATATAATTGTTTTTAATGATATGTCTTTGTGACACAGTATAGGGTACTATTTTAGTACTATATATGTTCTAACATATGAGGCTGAGTCAAATGAAAACCGGAAAACCGTTGTATAAAATTGAAAACCGCTCCCATTGCGATCAGACCCGGTACGCATGTGCGTGGACTCTTCTGCCATCAATTGGCACATCCTGCATCCCCATGGCCAGCGGAGACATATGGGCATTTCCAATATGGTGATCCCTCTGTTGGAATGCACCAAAGAAGAGCAGCATGGAGTGATCCGTTTCCTACACAGTGAAGGCACGAAACCAATAGAAATCCATCGACGCATGTTGGCACAGTATAGTGCTCCATGTGTATTGCAGACTCAGCTGTACGAATGGTGTAAGAAATTCAGCAGTGGCACAAGTTTGGTGGATGTGCCGAGGCCAGGCCAGGCACATCATGTTGTGACAGCCGATGCGATTGCAGCAGCGGAGGAGATGATTCTGCAGGATAGACGGGTCACCATCGATGACATTGCAACGGCATTACAGGTCAGTCATGGCTCTGCTCAGCATATTGTCCATGATGAGCTGAAATACCAGAAAGTGGCTGCAAGATGGGTCCCTTGTCGGCTGATGCCCGAAATGAAGGAGAGGCGAGTTGATGCCTGTCAGGAGCTGCTGCACAGCTACGAACTTGAAGTGACACCTTTTTGGAGCGGATTGTGACTGGAGACAAGTCCTGGGTTCATCACTATCAACCACAGACCAAGCGCTCCAGTAAGGAATGGCGGCACTCGACATCACCAAAGCCGAAAAAGTTCTGCAGCCAGCCATCTGCAGGAAAGGTGATTCTGACCTTATTCTGGGACCACAAGGGTCCCATAGTGGAACATTACATGGTTAAGGGCAAGATGGTGACCAGTGCCACCTATAGTGAATTGCTGCGTGACATTCTGAAACTTGTTATATGCACCAAATTCCGCAGACTCCTCTCAACAGGCATTCTCATCCAGCATGACAACGCGCATCCTCATACGGCTCATGCGACCGTGGCGACTATCAGGACTTGCGTCTGGAGTGCCTTCCCCATCCTCCTTACTCTCCCGACCTCGCGCCCTCCAACTTCCATATCTTTGGCTCACTAAAGGATTCCTTAGGTGGCCACAAGTTTGCAACCGACAAGGAGGTGAAACAGGCAATGCATGAGTGGTTGCAGGTGCAGCCAAAAGATTTTTTTCCCAAGATATTCGTGCCCTCCTGACTCGGTGGCGGAAATGCATCGAAAAGCAGGGGGGACTATATTGAAAAATAGTGTACTAGTTTCAACTCTGTCTGTAATACAGAAGCTGTAAAAAAATATTTCCGCTTTTCATTTGACTGACCCTCGTATATATGCTTTGACTCAAGATTTCACTGAATGTCTGCTTACATAAGTCAGGGATGGCCTGTATATTCTTTCTTATTCAGATACTATCAATAAATTGTTAAATTATTATATATATTAAGATTTAGTTTTTTAATAAATTTATAAGTTTTTTTTATTAATTATTAGCTTATAATGTATAAATTTAATTAACATTTTATTTAAATATATCTATTTTAATATGGAAAATGTTATGTATTCATGTCCAAGATTATGCTACTTTTAAATGATACATTCTTTTTCTAGTACTTAGATAGGATACAAAAGTTAAATAAAAATAGGACAGGTCCAAGTTAACCTCCTCACACAACAACAAACCCTTTCATCACTCAACCTTCATACCAATTCCATCACTCAATAAGAGCAGTATCCCTCATATATGCATTCATGTACACATTAATTAAATAGCCACAGGAACATCATTCACTATAATTTCATCCTTCTTTCAATTGCCAATCAATTAGATATGTCTTCATTTATTCTTACATTTGCACAATTGTGCTTGTGAATTAATATGCATTACTTTCATTGCCTCAAGTAATTTTTCTTTAACACTATACTTCCTCAACACTTTCCTCAGATTACTTTGATTTATTCTGTCATATGCCTTCTTAAGATCTGCAGATTACATAGAATACTTTTTCTTAGAGATATTTCTTCATAATCATAAGCTTCAAGAAAATTTTGTTCACAAATTATTTTCATCTCTGAAGCCATACTTCAAATCTCATACTCTTGCATCAGTTACTCTCTTCATTCTATCTTTCACAAATTTATCAAATATTTCCCCTATCACATTCAGCAACTTATACCCAGTGATGTGCTGAACCAGTTCATATTGGCTTATGCAAGTTGAATGTTAAATTTTCAAGAATTTTGCAAGTTAATTGTTAAACATGACAATGTGATTATATAAACATGAATATATCTGTATTTTTTTTTACAAATAGTGCATTCCATGCACTGTGCACTTGCTAATTTTTGGAGAATGATGTGTCTGCTCAAAAGTTAAACTATAAACCAACAATACCTATAAACTGTTTAGTGACATCTGAATGATAAGCTTATATATTGTGACTGAGTAAATCAGTGTTTTTTTCTAAGTTTCTTTCCAATAAGTTGCAAATTGCAATGATTTCCTAGTTGTAATCATCGGTAGTTATGATTCATAACCATATTATGGAAATAGTCATATATTCATAGATTGGCTACAGACAATGATTCAGCAAAAATCAAAAAAAGCATTCTATGAGAATCAATTACCTCTATGGAATTTATAGAAAGGAGTATTGAATATATTATTATTTGAAAATTTTGTGATCCATTTTATTGCAAAACAGTAAAATTTATAACTTATAAATTGATTATTAAAAATAAACCTGTTGCTTATACCCCTAAATTTTTGCATTCACTTCATATTTTCCCTTATAGAAATGGGATAATCAAAGACTTATAACTAAGAACTATAACTTTCATTCAACACACCTTACACAGGTTTCACATCCATTCCAATAGACTTCCCACCATACTTCAACATCTCAGCCATGATATCATCTATGGTAGAACTTTTACCATAAATTTAATATATCAATCATACTTACAATCTTTTCTGCACTGATTTATTCCCCATGCTTACATTATCCATTGCATTCAACTTCTCGTCTATTTCACTCTCATTCTCTCTCCAATAGGCATAAATAGTTCATAAATATATTCTCACTATCTACACTCAACTATAATTTATCCAATTACATTATGCTCTGTTTATCTTTTATAACAGATATATAGTGGTACCTTGCAATTCAACACTAATCTGTCGCCAAACTAGCGTCAAATTGAGAAACTGTTGAAATGTGAGACAATATTTCCCATATAAGACTACAGAAATTAGATCAATTCGTTGTTGGACTCCCATCCTACTTCCCCTAAAGGGGAGATGAGAGAGATACATATAGTAAAGAAAATATATTGTATTTTACTATTGTAATAACATACTAAAATTACAAAATACATTATTTTATATTCAATACACACAATTTATTAGCCCTTGAATTTTGGAATGAAGTCTTCTTTATCCTGTTCTATCCTTGAATCTGTGAAACCAGCCTCAACTTGCTTTAAATTCCTGTTTGATCTGAGGTACAGTTCATTCCAAAAAGTTGGTCACGAGTGCATAATAAAATAAAAATAGGACAGGTCCAAGTTAACTTCCTCACATCCTTGGCGAACAATAGTTGCAATATAATAGGGTCAGTCAACCGACAGATTACAAGGATATTATCATTTAGGTTCGTGTCAATATCCCATAAATATTCTTGCACTCTGCTGGCTTAGTTTAGTTCATTATCATACAATATTTATCCTTGCAGGAATATACCGATATTATTTTATTATTAGAAAGAAGAAGCTACAATTCGATAGAAGTCATATTGTTATCTGACTTTATCTGTCCGATGAGAATAACAATTTCTTTTTTCTCGAATTTATACGGAGGTGATGGAATACTACCGCCAGGTGTCCGGCGGAAGAGCCACGTAAGTTGCAGATGGCGCATGCTCTCTCACTACTGATTTTAAGAAGTTTTTGGGAAAGAAGATTGTGAGTGTCGTCTTTGCAGTCAGCTGTACGTATTCCATTTTTGAACGAATATAATATAATTTTAATTATATTTAGTGATCATAAAGAAAAAATCTTTTCGTCTAATCCGTTAATCATAAATAATAGATAAATTACGTATTTCATGTAGTGAACTATAAATTACGTTAGAGATTAAAAATTTCATATTGATTTACTTAATATTATATTTTTCATCAAACTTAAAGGATTTCTATTTATTATTTTTCGACACGTACGAAAATTCTATGTCTAAGCTCTTGAATTGACTTAAAATGTAAACTTTTCTCCTGCGCGTTATCCTTTGAAGTAAACACTACCTGTGATCGTAATACAGTATGTAGATTCATTTGAATAGTTTCTAATATCAGAAATTTTCACTTCGTACTATCTAATTGGCTACTAGATTATAATTCAATATATAGCCATCAGATCTTGTTATCTAATGACTGATGGTCTAATGGACTGATGGACATCTTGCTTTACTATTGCATTAAAGGTAATCTTAGAAATTTAGTATTTCCTAATATGCAGATTTTATAAATTAATATACCTAAATAAAAACCCATTCTGTTAATAAAACACATTATTGATTTAAGTGTTATATGTACAATAGTTAGTACTAAGATGACAGAAGTAATAAAATAGCATCCCTACTCTCCTTATGACAATAGAATACTGTGCATTATTTGTGTGCTACTGTTTATAGCATTTATTTATTCCTTTAGATGAATGAAATAACATAACCATATGCAAAGTATAGCCTGTTCACATTTTTCAAGAATAAAATGTGAATTATATTTGTGCAAAAGTATTTCTGATCTATACACAGGATCATTTTAAATTATATCAGTCATTCTATTTTAAAACAGTCTTATTTAATTAGAATGACAATTAGAATTTCAAATAATTCTTGTTCCATTCGCTTGGTTGGTATTCATCGTGATTGAATAACTACCTGAAAATGCAATAAATAATGATACAAAAAACTTTTTTGCAATAAACAATGATACTTTTTTTTATCATCATTTATTGTGTTTTCTTATATTTATATCTTGTTCCATATTTCCTAAATTGCAATTTATTTTAATATAAATTTTGATATCCTGATTCTACAAATTTTCAATGTTAGTATTATCATACATAAAGTGTGAGTATTAACATTATAAGCAATAAATACATATACACTATATAGCACTTATTTATAAGAATTAAGGTGGGTTCACACTACAACCAACTTGAACGATTCTACATCATGTTTTCATAGCAACAACAGTTGGTGGTCTGGCTCGAACTGGTCAGTCGGTGAAGTCTGTCCAGTCTGTCGTAGTGTGAACCCACCTTTATGGGAATTTGATACATTTTTGGTTGCTTATCCTTACACATCATGATTTGTTATTACCAAGTTTTTGGTTTTTGAAATAATATATTTTGTTTTTAATATGCTTAATGGGCATTGGCATCAAAATTCAAAAAATGGCTTCAAAATCTGAAGAGGACACTACTGTTAACACATATCAACTATGGGGCAAATTTTCCTTTGTATATTTATAATAAATCAATAATTATTAGGCCAAAATATCTTTTTGCGTTCGGTTTTAAAAATGCTTATACTATATTATCTATAAATATAAGTAATCGTTAATAAGTTGAAATAATTACATACATTTAACTTAATATTGATTTGCATAAAAATATTGTTTTTTTTTCCTCATTGCAATCTGTCAAAATGTCTATTCATTTTTTTATAATTTTTTGTTAAAATTTATATAAACATTGATATTGGTAACTATCCAGTGTCCTTGATAAAAATTAAAGGTTATAGGTGCTTTATAATTATGTTTTTTCTAAATGATTGAAAACTAATGAAAGCAGTCTTTGTCACAAATCTGGTCACATTAAAATGAAAATATATAACAATAAATAATGCTTATTATAAATAAATTTATAATATATCAGCTGAATTCAATGTCTATGATTATTTATATCTGAAATATTGTCCTGAAAAAGAACTTACCAGATGCTGTAAGTCGAGTGTCCAACCTTTTAGCTTCCTTGGACCACATTTGAAGGAAAAAATAGTCTTGAGCCTGACATAAAATATACTAATTCTAACGATAGTTATTAAGCAAAAATGTTATTAAATAATGTACAACAGGGATGGCCAACAGGTCAATTGCGATCAACCAGTCAATTGCGGGATGATTTGTAGTCGATCTTTGTAAGTTATCGGACGACTCTCTTACTGCATAGTGTTTTTTCTAGACAACTAAAGCCAAAATTTCGCTTTATTGTTGAGTATGGTCCAAAACAGAATAGCCAGTAGCAGCAGAGCATTTAGACAAAATTCTAAATTCCCTGACAATGCCAACATGGCACCTATGAATTGACAGTTGTGAGAGTTGAAGTGAAGTATTGTGTTTAAGATTTATGAGTAAAGTAAAAGGAAAAAACCGTCGCCGCTGCCGGATATCTTGTTTTGGGTTAATGTCATTTTGGGATATGTGGTTCTGAGCTCCTATCTCTACTCTCACCATCAAACAAAGAATTTCGAAGGTAGATTGCGAACTCATTGTTAACATGTAAAGTCGATCTTAATGACAAACAAGTTGGCTACCCCTAATGTACAATATATGTATCCATCATGACAAATAAGCAAAACTGTTGTAACATAATAATCTTTGACTTCTTTTTGTTCAGAAAATTTTTTTAAATCATTGATCAACCAAGAAGTTTTAATCACTAAAATAAGAAATATTTTAGAAAATGAAAATGCAGATAGGTGTTTAAATAATAATAACTTCATTAACTTTGTTATTTTTTTTTTATATATTTTTAGTACAAAAATGAAACAAATTTTTGTTTATTATTGGGATATTTGATGATGATACGGTAAATTTCAAAAAATAAAAAAAAAATGTACATGAAAATCTCAATGTTTTAAGGAAATTTGTGATTTTATATTGGGTCGCATTCATTACAGCTGTGGGCTGCAGGTTTGTCAGCTCTGTTTTTTAAGTGATCTATCAGTTAGTTTGCTGAGGCTTATTATTATTAGAAGATTCTTTTAATAAATTTATCCATTTTGATTTAACAGATTAAAGACAAATAATACTATTACTTAAACAACAGCACTTACTGCAGTTGAGGATAATTAAAAAATTTTTTTTATTCAATATCTAATACCTAACGTTTTTGGTATTCAATACCATCTTCAGTCTAGATATTTGAACCTCCAACAGTCTGTACAGAATCACAATAGAATGTTGCTATGGTTACATTCAGAGCCGGATTTGCATTTTTGGGGGCCCTAGGACGAGCAAGACTTTGGGCCTCTAAAAATGATAATCATCTCTGAAATAACTTATAACTTCATTAGAACTTATAATGAACAAAAATTCAAATCAGCTACGTCTAATTTTAAAGGCTCTTTATAACTTTATAAGGAACCTTTAAAATTTTACTTTCTATCTAGCACTTTAATAAAAACCTATTTTTTCTTATTAAAAGTTTATAAAAGTTGAAAACATTAATAATTTTGGGGCCCCTAGAACATGGCCTAATTGGCCTCTAAGTAAATCTGGCACTAATTACATTCTCTTAGGCAACCACTTCATAAACTTTATAATTAATAAATAAATAGAATCCAATAAAAAAGATAAATATATAGTAACATGAGACTAAATAAGGTTAATTCCTAGTTACAATACAACAACATTGTATATAACAAAACCATACTATCATATTATATGAGGTCCATATGTGTGTCACTTTCTGCAGGGTTAACCTAATAAACAATTCAACAACATTTATATAAGAAAAAAGTCTATAAACTAACTGAGGCTCTCTCAGAACATAAATAAAACCTAAGCACTTAAATGTAGTTGAGAAAATTGGATAGAAACCATTTATTTATGAACAAATGTTTTCGATACATTGTACCCTTTTCAATTTCACATTCAATTAGGATTTTTGAATGTTAACACCTTTTTCAGAAAAGAACAAAGTTCTGATAACAAACTTAAAAAGAAGCAAATTCAATAAAACAAAAACAAAAAACATTACTATGGTTACATTCTCTGCTGGAGATGATTAATTAAAATACATAAGATTAAAATAAATTAGTACTAAATGTCAAAATAAAATAAATACAAACATATGTTAATAGACTAAATGACACCTAGCTTTACTCTTAACCATTCCTTAACTTCTCATATTTTGCAGTGTGTATTTCCAAGCCATAGGTTGTTTGGAAATATACACTGCAAAATATGAGTTTTTCTTCAGTTTGTCTGTTTGTTATTTCAAGGGTTTCTGCTATATATGCTTGTTTCCTTTTCTCAATCTTTCTTACTATATTGGCTTCCTCCCATTTTATTTGCAGGTCACTTGTGTATGCCTCCATTGCCAAAGCCATAGTTAGTTTTCCTTTAGATATATATCTCTTATGCTGCTCTATTATTTGATGTAGGGTTCTAGTATTTACTCCTATGTATGCTGCTCGTTATTGTGTTTTCTTGTCCTTTACCAGTATCCTGTATATTCCCGATTTCTCATTTTCGGTCTGAGGGTCTTTTTCATTTCTTAAGATGTTAAATAATGTAAGAGCTCTCAAGTTTGTTATCTTTTTATTTTCACTCTTTGCTAACGGTTTTACGAAAGCATAGCTTCTTAACTGCATTTAAATGGTTGAGTTTTATTTATGTTCTTTGAAGAGTTTAAGCAGGTAATTGAATAATATTATAGGAAACTACTTGCTTTAAACCAATTACAAGACATACAGCTCTACTAGCAAATTTACACTAATAAATAACTTTATACTTGCTAGTAGAGCTGTATGTCTTGTAATTGGTAATTGAATAATTATGAAGAGCTGAACCAGCTTGAAATAGAGCAGCTTAAGAGAGAATACAGAGCCAGAAGCAAGAAACTAGTAAAAAAGTTTGAAACGTGGAAATTCCTACAAGAGTGTAGGACTAATGGGGTTTATCCGATGTCCATTTATAGAATTAAACTACTGATCGAGTCAAAAAAGATTGTAAGAAACATTAAAAAGATATGCCTAAGAGTAGCAATTATAGATGCCAAGAGAAAGTACTTTAATGAGTTGAATCAATTTGTAAATTGCGATGACAGACTAGTAGGTCTCCAAAGCACCACATTTTCCTTGAATGAAGTGAAGAGAGAAACAGAGACACTTAAAAATACTCTAAGAAAAAAGATATATACGTAAGATCAAGTGAATTTTTAAATGGCAGCTTCCATCGGGAGTAAAAGGTCAGTTGGACTTGAACCAGGCTATAACAGTGGTAAGAGATATTGTTATACCACCATATGCTGAGAAGATTTTCAGGAAAGGCCTCTCATGCACTATTATGCAAATGTCTAGTATAATGGAAGACATACCAGTAATAGAAGATATGCTAACTAACACAGGGGAACTGGAGAAAGAGAGAATAAGATGGTTATAGGTAGAACAGAGGATGAACAGTAGACAGAGATGTGAAATTCTGGATATAGTAGATAGGCAACTTCTCAAAAGAACTATACATGGCTAAAAGAAAGTAACCTCACAATAACGAGAGATGATAAGACTAAGAAAATGGTCCTGATGGATAAGAACTTATATGACTCTCTAGGATTATGTAGATAGATCTGAACCAAGATTGCTGGAAGTTGATTCGACCTTAAGATTAGCAAATACTGTGGATAAGATTGTGAGGCATAAGCTGTTCCCTCAAGTATGGAAGCAGAAAAGAGCATTTGCACCAGTTTGCCCAAGACTCTTTGGTTGCATTAAAACACATTAGAACCCATCGATGATAAGACTAATAGCTGAAAAAAGGACAGCACCCACTTATTACTTAGAGAAGGCACTAGCAAAATGGTGCATGAGCATATTAGGAAAAACAGACACATCTTCCACCATAACCAGGAATGTCTTAGCAAAGTTACATAACATTACTTGGAACCAGAATGATATGTTTGCCACATATGACTATGATAACTTGTACCCATCCTTACATCTTGAACCAACATAAATCTTGCAGGCAATCATGATTATGCACCTTTGTTAAGGGAAATAGTACATACAGTATGTTACAGCTATTTTATGTTTAAAGGCAAAATTTACCAACAGACTAGACGTGTACCCATAGGAAGCCCTATTGCAGGAGCACTAGTGGAGATTGTTTTAAGGAGCATTGAAAATGAAAAAATACCTAACTTCCAACCTGCATTAAGATTTTATACAAGGACATTGTGGATGACATATTGAGGATATGAGCTGACCAAGCAAGAATACAAGATTTTGCCGAAGAATTTACCATAGAAGCGTATGGCCTAGTGTTAAGAATGGAGCAAGTTGATGATAAAACTATAAATTACCTAGATATTAAAATAACAGCTGATGATGGAAATTTAAAAACTTTGATCTATAGAAAACCGACATATGAGCCAGTCCTAATACCCAGATGGTCACATGACCCTATAGTATACAAGAAGGCAGCATTTAGATAGGAGGGCCCTCTTATACATTATGGAGAAAGAGGAGCTGAATAAGGGGCTAGATTACATTGTAAAGATGGGGAAGAATCACAGGTACACTAAGGCATTCCTTATGGGGTCTTTCTGAAAGTTTGATATAAAGACAAAGTATAACAGATTTCAATTATTATATATTTAAATTCTGTTCTGTTATCATATAAAGGTAAAGATTATTTTGTAAATTAATATTTTTATTTCATGTAATTTTTATTTTTGGTATTTATGTAAATTTTGCGGTTGTTTTGTGATAAAGACTGAAGAGGGCATTGCAAAAGCTGAAATGCATATCTACTCCATGGAACAACTGTTAGATGTATATTTTTATGTTTAGATATTTGTTTTTATAAGTTTTAATTTAAAAAAAAAAAATTTTAGAATGCTGTCAAATAGTTACGATGTAAAGATGTAATAAAAAGGCAAATCCACAAAAATGCCTGTTAAAATTATTTATTTGGAAAATATGTTGGAAAGGTCGATAGAAAAGCAAATATTGGATTGAAAGTTATGACTGCATTTGAGAGATACACTAGAAATAAGAATTTGTCAAAGAATGCTAGTATGGATGTGTATAAATATATGAAGTACATGTATGGAGTACATGGTATCCATGCATGCAGTACATAGTATCCAAATAAACCTAAATAATTAAAAACCTTATTTAGGTTTATTTGGATAAAAAAAAACCTGGAACAACTGTTAGATGTATATTTTTATGTTTAGATATTTGTTTTTATAAGTTTTAATTTAAAAAAAAAAAATTTTAGAATGCTGTCAAATAGTTACGATGTAAAGATGTAATAAAAAGGCAAATCTACAAAAATGCCTGTTAAAATTATTTACAAATTACGTTGCCTATTTCAAGATTTATATTTTTCAAATATTCAAATTCATTCACCAATTCTAGGATTATCCCATTCAATCCAACCTCAAACACTAATTTCTCTCAAACAGACACATATGAAAATAAATGAAAATAATATTTATTTTCATCTGTTTCTTCTTGTATGTCTCATCATTCAATTATGCACGAAACATCTTCAAACTTGTTCACACTTGGGGAAGAGAACAATATGGCAAGATTGGCAAAAAATCAAATATTTGATTAATCTTTTGCCAACCTTGGGATATATATTAGAAAAGAGAATTCAGTATACAAAACTAGCTTATTTAGGTTTATTTGGATATAGTTCCCTTGAAGTTATTATTTAAAAGTTTAAGTACATAGTATCATCGCCAATGTTGTGAGGGTTCTAAGAAAAAATTTAAAAAGTATTGTCTACAGTTTTAAGGTGGTTATAATAGAAAAAATTCTTGAGTTATCTGGGGTAAAGGAAACGTCTGGTAACTGCCATGTTCCTATACTGTTTGCCTATCGAGAGTATCGTATTTCGACGAAATGCATAAAAGAATTTTTAGTAAAAGAAAGAAAAGGTGTTGCTTTTGAAATTCATTGGAAGTTTGAAAATAAAATAAAAGATAATTTATTGTTAAATCATTTATTAAATTCAGTTAATATTTATTTATTTTTAACATGCAAGTGAAGAATGCTACAAAACATTAACCACTGAGTGGTGCTGTGATCTCCCGTTGGCTATTGTGTATACTTTATGTTGTTTCCCATTAGTTACAGTGTGTATTTGTGAAGTCTTCGTTTATAGATGTAAGTCCGTTGTGCTAGTGCAGTGTTGTTCAGCTGAGGAACTGTTGTAGTGGTGTTAAGCTGTGGATTGTTTATGTTCTGGTTATAACAGGATTTTGCTGTATTTTTGTTTGATGAAATTTTGTTATTTTCCACGGGAATGCCAGAGTGAAATCATCTCCAGTTTACTTGGTCTCGACGGGACATTTATTGGAATCTTTTGGTTGTTTAACACGTTTGTAAGTTTAACCATTTTATTCTTAATAAAAGTTTATTTAATTGAATTATGGAGCAGTGTTTTCGGGGCATATATCAGTTGACAGATCGACTAGATCAATAATGACATTATCATAACTATCAAGATAAGTGTGGCCAGGAAGGAGGGGGCGTGGAGTCAGAATCTGGGCAGCGGTGTGGGTGTGGACCCGAACCTTGCAATGTATATATAGAAGTGAGGCTTTGGTATAATGTGAAAGTTATAGAAAGCATTTGAATACATTGGAGTTGAGATATTTGAGGAATTTGATTGGAATGACATGATTGTGTTTTGAATGACAAAGTATGAATCAGTGTGAAATGAAAAGATAGTTGATGTAATGTATAAATCAACTTTGTAGTAGATTGGTCATATGAAGAAGAGTGATTTGACAAAATAAATGTATACTGAGCATATGGATGATAAATGTAAGAGAGTGAAGCCAAGTAAAGAATAATGGATAAATATCTGAAGATATATAAGTTTGAGAGTACAAATAAGAGAAGTATGTGTATGGGGGGAAAAAGGATGTGTGTGGTGGAAGCTGGTATATACAGATATAAATGTATGGCATTGTCTGATTAATGGTCATTGATCAAACAATGCTATTAGTTCTACTTCAAGTATTGCTGACTTATGAGAATATGGGTGTGTTATGTTGGTGGTGGTGATGTTACTGTAGTATTGTATACTTAAGAATTTTCAAATGCATTTTCTTTGCTTTATTTTCATATTGAGTGTTTATTTTTAAATTATTATTATTTTCCAAAAGCATATAGATATTAGGATTTTTTCCTTTGTTTTTTTTATCAATTTTGTATTTTTATGGCATGAAATTTTTGGGAATAGAACCAGCATGCATATATAACATTATACCTTTGGGAAATAAGAATTAAGATTATGATAACTTTTCAGGAATTAAATCTTAGGACAGAATTTCAGTTATAAAAATAATATTTTGGATTTCATGACAATAATTTTTCTAAAATTTATCACTATATTCAACATCCCAAACTGGTAAAAACTGGCATATTTCATTAAATTAAATATTGGGAAATAATTTTGTTATTAATACAGTAAAACCTGTCAAGTTGGACACCTCTATATGTTACGACTTTCCTGAAACCCGAAAAATTGCCCATTTTTTACTATATGTCCAAACCTCTATATCCTGGACACCTCTCTATCTTGTATATTGAACAAATGTTTCTAATAAAGATATGGACACTTTTTGATTATTGGTTGAAATAAAATCTTAAATTTTATTTGGGTACACTTTTTCATTATTGGTTGAAATAAAATCTTAAATTTTATTTAGGTTTAGAAGATTAGCCAAAGGAATTGGTTGAAATAAAATCTTAAATTTTATTTAAGTTTAGAAGATTAACCAAAATCATTTTATTTAGGTTTAGAAGATTAGCCAAAGGGAATTTGTGAAAGAAAAACTTATAACATTGATTAGTCATGCCTTGAGATGTTACTGATGATTATAAAAAGTTTTATTAATTATATATATATAAGAATTATTTTTGATATTTAAAATATATAAATATTGATAACATTCTGTCAATCACCATATTGTTTCTTTAATATTTCAACCATATCGTATACTATAGATCAGTGGTTCCCAATCTTTTTTCGGTCGTGCCCCACCTAAGCATCCCTAAAATCCTGATGCTCCCCTGTGACATATAAGGTTTATTATTCAAAAAGTGAACTCCTCATGTGGAGGAAGCCTAAAAGGCCATTAACTCGGTCTAAACAAGCTTCCAAAGAACATGGCATCTATGAAAGAGCAAAATGAAAGAACGAAAGGACAGTTGGAGGAAAAGGAATTGAAATCACAAAGAAATTGTTAAAAAATAATATGAAATGATATGTATCAAGACCTTTCAATGATATTAATAATTGTGTGTGCACACTAAATACTTTTTTACTTTCTTCTAAGATCGCCGAACTTATCTTAATCAGATTGTACAAACGGCGGTCAGCGGGTGACAATGGAAAGTTAAGAAGTCTAGCCCTATTAGAGGGCTTTCCCCCTCTCCATTGTCACCAACTGATCGATGTATACATTTTGATTTTAAATTTTAAAATGTGTATATATCACAATATATATTTATATAATGTATATGAGGCACCCTAGAACCATAAGAAATGCCAAAAATTCACTGTTAATAACTCATTCTCGAATTGCTCCCTTAAAAATCAAATTGCCCCTTTGTGGGGCGTGTGCCCCTCGTTGGGAACCACGGCTATAGATACAGTATTTGGTATTTATAATGGTTACAAAAATTATGTACAAATATAAAGTAGTATACGCAACTTTTTCTTGCGTATACTACTTGCGTTTTTCTTGCGTTTTTCTTGGGAGAAAAACCCAAAAGATATTCTAATTAATAGAAGATAAAAAAAATGCATCATTTTTTATTAATAGCTTCTATAATTATAAATGCAACATTAAAAAAACAAAGTCAGCAATAAGAAAATAGCTCGAATTATTTAATTTTGAATTTAAAAATAGGCCTATATTAAAATTGGACTCCATATTTTATATAAAATGTTTAATTGTACAGTTTGAGAATAAATACACGTTTGAAGTAGGTATACTTTTAGCCATTTTTATATAAAAATAATGATCTTATGTCCATTTATTCGACTACAAAATAGTTGGAGAGGCAAATATCTCAGGCTCTTCACTCAAATTTCAAGTGATTTCTCCATATTAAATAATTCACGTGTTTATTAATGTCGAGGCTCCTAAGTGGGAAAATGACGGCCGTTCGAAAGTAGATATCATTAAAATTATGTATCTAATACAGATAATAAATTATATTTTTCAAATAATACACAATTTTAATACTATCCCTGGTATTTCTTTGGTAACACGATGGCAAAATATCTGAAGAATAAAAAAAGAAAGCATTCAGATTTTAAGATCATTCTCTTTTTTAATCTAAATTATACAGAATGTCCCATAATGATGGGGACAAAATCTAAACTATCAATTTCTTACCTTAAAATAATGAAAAAAGTTATAAACAAAACGCTGAATTTAAGAGATATATACACATTTTATAGTAGCAGTGGCGTACCCAGAATCTTTGGTACCCGGGTAGGCATTATTTGGTCCTCTCTCCTCCTCCAAAAACACATCTGTTTTAGCTTTCAACACATTTTCTTAAATAATTTTTAAGAACTGAAAATTATACAAAAGATATCTGGTGAATAGTAATGATATTCCATGCTCTTGGCTCCCCATTCAGCTTGGTGCCCGGGGCGGACCGTCCCCCTCGTCCTCCTCTGGGTGCGCCTCAGTATAGTAGTGTTTACAATAATGGTAAAGGAATTAAAAATATAAAATTGACAATGTAGTTTAATATTTTCTTACGTTTTCCCATCTATGATGTTAATTTTGTTTTTTTTTTTTAAATTTATTTCATTAATTAAATACGTTTCTTTTACCATTAAAAAGCCCTACCATGAAATGTGCGTATTTCTCTTAAATTTGACATTTTTATGCCTATGTTTTTCAAAACTTTTTCCGTTATTTTGATGCGACAAATTGGTAGTTTAATCCTGTCCCAACCGGCTACTCTGTTCACTATATCAGTTAATTTCGAAATTTCTACATGTCTCCTTATCAGCTGTCAAGAGTAGGAAATTTGTAAAAATTCCGGTAAGCTCAGCCCCTGCGAAGCAGGTGACAAACTTTTTGGAACGAACTGTACATCTTGGAGTTTTCTTCTATAATTCTCTGAAAATTAGGTTAATCTACAGATCATTGCCTGAGTTATTGGATCTCCCTTCATTTGTTTTTCTCTAATCCAAGTGAGAAGAGCTTTTCCATCTCTTCATTGACAAAAGATCTATTCTTGTTAGAAATCTTCATTGCTTCAGCAGACACCCTAGAACCCATAATCCTCTCTCTCTGTTGCAAAATGTTGCCACAGTTGTCTTAGGAATGCCATATTCTTGAGTTACATCTTTATTGTTCTATCTTTCTACACTTTATCTACAATTCCTTTCTTCTTCTCTATGCTCAATCAAGTGTTCTTCTTTCCGGAATTATTATTCTGGTCAGTTCTCTTTGAATCCATCCTTACATTTCATTCAAAAAAATAATAATAACTACAGATGCACAAATATTTTACTTTCTGAAAAAGAGCAGAATTGGAAAATTAACACAAACAATACAGACAAACACCAAAGCAGCCCAACAAGAACTGGCAAATAAATGATATTACCCAGTTCCATGTACACACATGCCATACTGAGAAATTCAAAATGTTGAAAATTTAAATTCAAATGAGAATTGCGAGGTATCACTGTACCTCCACTTTGTTCCCTCCTCAAATTTCTCACAAACTTTTAAAACATTTTTTTGTTTTGAAAAATCAAAATCATTCTGTAATTTCGCTATCTTTCACTATCCTCTTCTCACTTTCTTGAAATTTATCATTTGTGCATTCTTTTTTGAACTTTGTATACTTGCTGGCATTCTTAATTTCTTTTAATATCTAAAGATATGCTTTCTTCTTTATGTTTTCTTTTTTCTTCCACAACTCTTGTAACCACATCATTTCACTATGCATCTCCTTTCCTATCTATTCTTGTTTCACTAATTATCACTCTCATAACACTCATCATGCACTTCTTAAAGTCTGTTTTCACATCTTCCAACTAGCCTGAGAAAGATTATATTGTTTTTTGTTCCACAAAAGCTGACACTAAAAATAAATACAGAAATATGATTTTTTATCACTATAGGTGGTAAAGAAATATTATGTTCCATATCTTCATTTGCACATCCACTACAAATTATTAGGCCGAATGGACATTTTTGGCATTGATTTGTGTAAAAAACCAATTCTTACTGATTAAAAGTTAAATTATGAGAAATTAAAAATGAATGAATCTGATTGTTGATGAATGAAAAATTAAATGATATATTTAAAGCCAATTCTTACTGATGAAAAATTAAATTCCTTTTATCTTCTGGCTATTGAAAAAAATCTAACATTTTTACTAGATTAAGTAAACACAATAAATTTGCTAAACAAAAGTGTAAATGTAAATATATATAAGATTTTGCAATAAATAGATGTTAGAATATAAAATGATAAATATATTTTAACTTAAACTTTTAAATATTCCATAATAAGATTAACACACATAGCACTAATAGCAGTTGAGATAAGAAATATAATTTTAATCATTTAACGTAACGTAACTAATGTTTTTGGCTTTCAAAGCCATCATTAGGTTAGTGCTATGTGTGTTAATCTTAGTATATATGTTTTTTTTTTTCAGTTTAGCCAACTCACTCTTCCTTCATATAGGTCAGCTAATTGAGATTTTTGTTGTATTTATTCCAATTATGTACAAAATACACACACAATCAACGAATTTCACAAGATTAAATGTCTTATTTAATAATGTTCGAACCTTTAAATGATAAATTCTTTTTTCTAGCATTTAGTTTCCTACCTAAGTGCTAGAAAAAAGAGTTTTACTTAATACTTTATTTTAATAAATTTAGCTCTCATGCATCTTTACTTACAATTAGTTATGGGTCTACTATTTATTCTTTATCACCCCTGACAATCTATCATATATACATATTCCATACTCATTCATATTTATGCTATCTCCCATCCCTTATATTAAAAAAGAGGCATTTAATTCAATAACAGAATTGATCTTTACACATTTATACATAATAATGCAAATTAAAATTAAGTACAGTATTATCTTCTGATGAAGATAAATACTATTATTCTCTCAATGAAACTTAATTATATTTTACTTTAGGCATATTAATTAAAATTATGTCATTACCTGTACATATTTGTTATAGATGGATATACTAATGTCAAGTGATGCATTATTTCAACTATTTCTGGGTAATTATGATATTCTAATCTTGCTTCTAAAGGATCTAAAATAATATTCAATTTAACTTGCTGTTTATTTGCTATATTAACAGGAAAGGATTTGACTTCATAACCAGGAGCTGTTACTGAAAAAGAAAAAACAAAGTAATTAATTTAAAAGGAAAAAATAAATAAATATATTTGAAAGTATCAAGGTTAGACCATAAATAAATTCATGCATATTTTTGTAAATCATTACTTAACTAATTTAAACTTGAGTATTAATCCAAAATTATTTTGTGCAGAATCAATTATCAACTTTTATAAAGATGTAACAAGAATAAAAATTAAAAAAATTGAACATCGATGATCAATACAAACAGCATCAGGTTCCTTGATTTTTGATGGGATTTGGTTTCAAACCCATCATAAGTTGGAATAATTGTAAATCATAAATGCCCAAAATTTATGAATTTTTCACTACTAATGTTTACTAAAACACTATACATTATCTTAATAAACATAAAGAATACAAAATGACAAGAACCAGATACAAAAAAAAAAATTGCTTTCCATATATCAGAACATTGGGTCAGGGACTCAAACTTATGGAATTGCATTGTAATCACAGAATAACTGTGATTATCAATGCAATTCTGTAGGTTTGATTATTGATGGCATCACTGTCATGAGTGGTCATAAGTCAAGGATTATCTGTATTTTATATTTTTGTTCTTGAGTGATGAAACTATAAATACAGAAAAAAATTAAAAGTAATTCTTAATGAAAATGTCGCCAGTGTAGTGAAACAGAAATGGTTTCAAAGATTAAAAAGCAGCATAAAGGACAAATTTCATTTTGGATATTCTATTAAGTTTAACAAAAAAAGACATTTATTAACCTTGTGAATGCAGAGCCAGAAATAATTGTAGATCAGATTACAGGAAAACTCAATTCATCTTATGTAACTATATGTGTTTTTATCTATCTACAGGGAATAAAAAAGATATTTTGAAAAATGGATATCACTTAAGTTATTACAAGCCATTATAACAAAAAACAACTGCATTACTTTTTTAATTCACTATGCACAGGAATCATTTCTTTGTTGATTGTTACAAATGATGAAAAATGGATATTCTGTCATTATATCATAAGAAAAAGACAATGAAGAGATAAGGATAAAATATCCAAACCAACAGCAAAGGAAACTATATCGAAAAAAAAAAAAAAAATCTATTTAGTGAGATATGTGAAGTGGCATCACTTTGAATTATTAACACTTAAATCAAATGATAAATGCAGATAAATCTAAATTATCAAGCCAAATTTTAGCCCTTGAAACTGTAATGGAAATAATTTTAATGATTTGAAATAATTTGAACTAATGTTAGCGCCATCTTGTAATTAGAATAATTATTAATTTTACAAATCAATGAGTGGCCCCATCTATTAATTAATAATTGAACTAGGATTTTTAACTAATTTATCCGAAGCTGATATTTGATTTAGCCCGGCCAGGTGTGGATCTATTGGCAAAAGTCCGATGTAAGTAATCAAAAATATTTCTAAATTAATATAACTGCCTTCCGATCTAGAATCAATCTGCTTGTTGGCCTCGGTGGTCTAGCATTATGACGTTGGGACGTTAGCCCAAAGGTCCCCGGTTCGATCCCGGGCCGAGACAGCAGTATGATATTGGGACGTTAGCCCAAACACCCCCAGTTCAATCCTGGGCCGAGGCAGATGTTAGCCCAAAGGTCCCCGGTTCGATCCCGGGCCGAGGCAGATTTTCTTTTCAGATTAATTAGTTAAAATTCTAGTTTAATTATTAATTAATAGATGATATTAATTTAGAATGATTTTTTGATTACTTACATCGGATTTTTTCTTCAGATATAAATTAGTTAAAAATCCTAGTTCAATTATTAATTAATAGATGGCTGTGACTCATTGATTTGTAAAATTAATAATTATTCTAATTACGAGATGGCGCTAAAATTAGTTCAAATTATTTCAAATCATTAAAATTATTTCCCTTACGGTTTCAAGGGTTAAAATTTGGCTCGATTATTTAGGTTTATTTGGATATAGTTCCCTTGAAGTTATTATTTAAAAAGTTAAATGCAGATAGTTTGTTATCAACAATTTTCAAGATCTTATCTCAAATTAGTGAACAGTAAAAAGATTTTCTTCCACTAGGACAATGCTAAACTCATATTATGCAGACACAACTAAAGAAAATTAAGGATTTGGGAGCTTAAGCTCATCACCATATTTGCCAAATATTACTCCAAATGACCATCATCTGTTTCTGATACTCCAGAATTTTTACTGTGAAAAAATTTATTATTATTTACTGTGAAATCAAAAGATTAGAGAATGATTATCTCACATCAAAATCATTCCTCCTGCAGAGATGGAATAAAAAAATTGCCAGCAAGATAGTAACAGATTGTTAATAATGAAATAATACATATCACTGATCAATAAAATTAATTATATTTGATTTACCTTATTTGAAAAATTTTCAAAGATGCACATGAATTTATGAACTGACTTGATATATATGTGCTATATATATCATCCAAGAAGATAGTCATGTGCAATATTTTTATATATAAGTAGCTGCATAATGTAACTAATTCATCTTAACCATTTTTTTTAGCTATTTTATTAATATTAAAAATTTACATATACTATAAATCTGTAAATTTTCCCCACAATATAATTAAAGATAAAATATTTTTGATATAAGTTTTTATATGGCTGATAAATTATTACTGAGATAATTTTAAAAAAAAATTTACTTCATTTTTAAAAAATTTTCATGGAATGAACACTTTTAGTTAAAAATAAATTCATTTTTTAATAAATAATAAATAAAGTTTAAACTGAAAAATAATAATAAATAAATTATCCCAAAACCATCTAGCAAAATATATAAAAAAGGTAGAGGTATGGGCAGGGGAGCCGAGAGGCCAGGGAAGAGGGGACAAATTCCCCTGCCCTATAAGATTGAAGGGCTCGGGCCGCTTCCTAACAATAAGAATTTATTATATATATGGGCCCAAAACCTGGTTCCTACCGGGGCTTGGGATTTCATTCGGCATCACTGGGTATGGGTTCATTAATTTATTGTGTTATTAGTTATGCTTTTCTAATATTTGTTTTTCTAAATTATGTTCTATTCTATAACGTGTAAGTTGTTTGTAGTTCTTTTTAAATCTGTTTGTTCAACTGATGATAGTATCTAAAGTACTGAAAACGTTTTTGATCTAATTAAAGTTTATGTTTCAACAACCTATTGTTAAATGTGCTGTTTTTAATTTTGAAAGTTATCATTTGAAGATAAGCAGTTTTTACTAATTTTGGATTTTATTGTAGAAAGTGATATTTAAGACAATAGATACAAGCTCAATTTTTTAGGTAGAACAATTTATTTATATTTATAAATAAACTGGAGTGTTTTTGGCTATATTAAGCTCTCTTCAGTAGTTTTTAGTTTACATATATAAACAGAAGAAAAACTTGAATTTGAATAGTTTAAATTTGAAATTAATTAAAAACAGTACGGTTGCTAGAGTGATACAGTTTCATATCAGATTATAATGTAAAGTACATATACTATGCTTGCACAGAGAGGAATATTATATAAAGTAAATAATTATAGTATTTAAAATGCTATATGTTAAATATTTATAATAAATAACAAGGGTAGAAAATAAAATAAAAATTTAATAAATAAAATAATGAATATAGAGTTTTCTATAGCAAAAGTTATGTCACTGATTTTTGTTTGTTCAGATACAAGGTAGAAGCATAACTTCTATTGTCACTTCACTTATAATATAAGCTTTATTTTTCCAGTAATATATATTTTGAATGCTTCTGCAAGTTTCAACTCCACAGCATTTATCACATGGTTAATAATGCATGCTTGTACCCAGTCTATGGAAAAATATATCTCATAAAATCTTTGTTCGAGTACAGTGCCTAAGTTTCCACTGATACGTCCCATTTATATTCAATAAGTCTTATTTTTAAATTTCAAACTTTAGTATGCAACTGCTTAAACTCTTATATAACTACAATAATTCAGCACTATCTTGCAGTAAAAACTCTTTATTTTAAAAGCCCTTCGCTAACGTTTTCGGTTATACACCATCTTCAGGCATCATCTTAAAATACAACGGAATTCTAAAATAGAAGATTACATGCTTCTTTACAGTTTAGAATAGAACAGTAGAACAAATACGTTTGTTTTGCTTTTTTCTTTAAAACTTACACTCGTTACAAACAGTTAAACAACATTAAAGAACAAGTACTACAAACTTAGTTAATATATAATCAAATAGCATATAATAACAAATAAAATTAAACTAAAATAAAAATAGAAATAAATTTAAAATAAAATAAAGAACTAAACATAAAATAAAATAAAATAAAAAATTAAATAAAGAACTAGACGCATAAACTTCATTATAAGGAGGCTATAACGTGCAATTAGTAAAGTGTCCTTATAATGAAGTTTATGCATCTAGTTCTTTATTTAATTTTTTACTTTATTTTATTTTATTTTATGTTTAGTTCTTTATTTTATTTTTAATTTATTTCTATTTTATTTTAGTTTAATTTTATTTGTTATTATATGCTATTTGATTATATATTAACTAAGTTTGTAGTACTTGTTCTTTAATGTTGTTTAACTGTTTGTAACGAGTGTAAGTTTTAAAGAAAAAAGCAAAACAAACGTATTTGTTCTACTGTTCTATTCTAAACTGTAAAGAAGCATGTAATCTTCAATTTTAGAATTCCGTTGTATTTTAAGATGATGCCTGAAGATGGTTATAACCGAAAACGTTAGCGAAGGGCTTTTAAAATAAAGAGTTTTTACTGCAAGATAGTGCTGAATTATTGTAGTCTTATTTTTAAACTTCTTTTCAGACTTCCAATGGAAATTTCATCATTTCCTGTGTGGAATTCCGGGCGGAAATGGAAATGCGGAAAACAACAGGTCTTACAACCTACGAGCAGTTCAGGTTAGACGCACGAGTAAGGATGACTGTCTGAGGCGTCTCAGTGAGAAACGGAGAACAACATTGAAGTTAATTCAACAGCTTCTTTATTGTTACTTGAAGAAAAACATACGAGAGATTTCCATTTACAAGCACTATAGACTGACAATGAGAGATAGATACCTGTGAATACAACTTAGTCTTTATCGCTCTAGTTGACAAACTTGGAATCGGCACAAAAAGTCTTTAGTCTCTATCAACAGTCTTTAATCTCTGGAAAGACGACACACACAACACAATACAGGTGATTGACAAATTTTGTAGTTACCAAATATCTTCCTCTGAACTATTCAGTAAACGAAGAATTATTCTATTGAAGAATTAATCTTTGTAGAGAAGAAATCGACGAAGCGGAGAATATCTTAACACACGGAGGTGGAAGTAACAGACTACCAAGGAGAGAGACAGAACCAAAAGCGTCGGTCCCCGGGCAAAGTTAGCTTTTAAATCCCATGACCTTTTGTTCACCCTTTCCCGGGAGAGGAAAGATGATGTTTATACTTTCTCGAACATTTGCCGAGATGGGTGTCGAATTTGCGACTATTTGTCGGACACCTGGGAGAAACATTCTATGCAATTTATTGATATCCAGGGTTGAGAACTGACCCGATGGTCTTAAATATGATGCGTTATATCACCGTAATTCAAAATATTTATTTTATCAAGTGATCGTTTAAATTCCTTTTTTCATCTCTTGTTTCTGTTATGATCTTAATCGCGATTCAAAAATTAATCGAGGTGAGAGTAATAAGATACAGATATCCCACACTCAATCTCCCACCTTCTTTGGAATTTCTCTAACTCCGTCTTAATCGGGGGGCATTCCGTGACCCTCACACCTGCATTATTGTTTCTTGCTGGAATAATGTCTACTCTGAAGGATTTATTATAGTTATGGTGACCATATGTCCTTTATTTAAGAGGACAGCCCTTTATTTGATTGCTCTGTCCTTTATTTTGTAAACTGAAATAGCAAATTGAATACTGGCATGAAATAGATGGTCCACAGAAATATGACATTATCATTTTCTGTGACAATGTCATATTTCTGTATTACGTCACTTATGAAAAGATTGAAGAATGGCGAAAAAATGATGAGTCCTGCCAACATAGATGGGCTAGAATTTCTAAATATTTCACAGACAAACACATATCATTTAAAAAGATTTTAAAAATCATTAAATTTTGTTTCTGTCTCAATGGATCTAATGCCCCCACTGAATGGATATTTTCATTAATGAATATGAGAACCAATGAGAAAGCCTACTTAAAATTTGAAATGTTGGAAGCATATATTTATATCAAATGCAAGTTCAACATCATGTGCATAGAGTTTTATGAATTAAAACACAAACTTGATCTATTAAAAAAGTTCATTCTAGTGAAAAATATCAAAATTAAATTTTTTAAAAGTACATAGTAAGTACTTTAGTTAGTAAGTAATATTATACAATTGTTTAAAACATTGTGTAGTTCATTACCATATTAATTTGAATTTAAGTCGCAGTAGAATTTTAAAATTGGAAAAATAAGAAGCTGCCTCCAATTAAGCCGCAGTAGGATTTTAAAATTGAAAAATCGGGAAAAAATGATTTTATAATAGGTATTGAAAAATAAGAAACATTTTTATTTAATTAAATAGGTGCTAAAATACATAATAAGCTACCTAATTTATTGAGAATCTTCTTGAGATATACTATCAGTCTATCACTTTTAGAAGTTGAATTCTCATTGTCACTATTGCACCAGAGCACATCATCTTCAGTGTCATTTAAATCATTAGTAATGCAACATTTTAAAAAAGATTTTTTGATAATTTCTTCAGGAATAGCTTTCTAAGATTGCAAAAACCCACTGAGCTATTGTAGATGATGAAGCTCATTTTATTTTACCAATTGATGTCAAAGGATGATCTTCTCAATTTAACCATGCTTCATAATGGGTTCTCATTCTATTTTTAAAGAATTTGTTAATAGACACATCAGGTGGTTAGAATTGACTAGTCATATCTGCTGGTATTATTACCAGATCACAGTTTTTTGTTTTTGCTTTAAGTTTAATCTCTCAGAATGCATACATTACTAGAATGCTTCAATTTTTCAAAATAGCACCAGGTATCTTCTCCCAAACATGTTCTAATTAATCTTTCATCAATTCTGTTGTCAGCCATATATTCTTTTGTGCTCGAATTATAATAATACCTTAGGAAAATTTTCTTTGGGTACAGTTTTTTGTTTAAAATTATAAAAGGTGGCAATTTTTTGTTTCCATCAACGGTTATAAACAGCATTATAGCAATTCGTAATTTTTCTTAAAATTAAAATATGGCCAGATACGGCACAATTCTACACAGCTGCTATCAAACAGCAACTGGATTAGTGATTGTGCTCAAGATTCTCATCTCGAGATATCTCAAGATTATATAGAAAATTTCATTCTCAATTCTTGAAAAAAATTCTTATAAATCTCGAGAATTAAAAAAATTCTGTGAATTCGTATCCTAAAAATTTCATAGTGATATATTAATTATTTTCGCCATGTGACATCTTTGAGTCAATAAACTAAGCAAATAAATTATATGGTTTATCCACATAACATCTACTAACTTTATATTTCAAAAGGAAAATTATCTGAATTTAATCACAAAATAATACTTAAAATAAGCACATAAACCTAAAATAATACATAAATCAAGAAATTGTACAAAACTTATTCATTTTAATTGCAATTTTAAACATTTCTATTATTGTAGACCTGTCATATTATTCCATAGGCAGATTTGTGATGACGTTTACATAATTTAAAGCCAAAACAAATATCTGATTTTTACTAATTCAGAGGTTCACCAGAATAACAATTACATCTAATGATGTCTATGATAAATAGGAAATACAATGTAGTGTGATCTGATGTAGTGTTCAGAGGATATGAGTGAACAGCTAGCTCTCAATCATTCTGAAAAGCTCCCATCTTCACTCAATGTCACGACTATAGAGCTCTCTTAGAATATTACTTAGCCAAAATAGAAGGGTCCTAAACTTTTCTAAGAGATTTGTTGGTCTAGAACAGTGGTTCCCAATAGGATCTAGAACTAAACTCATTTAGCAGATAAACAAATAGACTGTTGTATTGAATAAGTTATTTTAATAAAAACTCACTAATTTTAAAAAAATATGATTATTTTTTTCATTATTATTGAAATGTGATCTTTTTTTTTCAATATTATTAAAATATTAAATAAAAAACAAATATAAAACAACCCAATGTTTTCATTTTGCACAATTTTTTCTGTCTCATTTTGTTTTTATTGGCCATGCCCCACCTAAGCATCTCTAAAATCCTAATGTCCCCGTGATATAATTTTTATTATTCAAAAAGTGAATCCCTATTCACATGGAGGAAGCCTAAAAGGCCATTACCTTGGTCTAAGCAAGCTTCCAAAGAACATGACATCCATGAAAGAGAAAAATAAAAAAACGAGAAGACAATTGAAATACTGAGGAAGAAATCACTAAGAAATTGTTTAAAAAATAATAATAATATGAAGTGATATGAAAAAACAGCAAATAAAATTTCAAAACTGTCATATACATTCTGATTTTAATTTTAAAAATGTACATGTTATAATATATATTTATATACTATATATAAGGCCCCTAGAACAATAGGAAATGCAAAAAATTCACTGTTAATAGCTCATTCTTGAATTGATCCCCTTAAAAATCAAATTGCCCCCCTTGTTGGAGCATGTGCCCCACATTGGGAACCATGGATCTAGAATCTCTAGATAGTCAAATATAGCTATGTATAAAAAAATAAGCAGTGATATAGGCTAAAAACTCATATAGGTCTACATAAGTTTGGGCATAAAAATTCAATTTCTGAAATTTTTATATCCAAACCAGAACTCATTTAGCAGATAAATGAATAGACTGTGAGTTTTGAATAAATTATTTTAATAAAAACTCACTAATTGTAAAACAAATATGATTATTTTTTTTCAATATTATTGAAATGTGAACTATTTTTTTCAATATAATTAAAATATTAAATAAAAGACAAATATAAAACAACCCAATGTTTTCATTTTGCACAATTTTTTCTGCCTCATTTTGTTTTTATCCTTATTAAAAACAGTATTTTCTAACTAAACATTTTTATTGAAATCTTGAGATTCTTGAGAATTTTCGAGAGGGAATCTCGAATTGAGAAATAACTAAATTACTATATGAGAATTCTCTAATCTTGAGAAAGCAAAAAAGTTTGAGAAAACACAATCACTAAACTGGATTAAATCAGAAAAGTACAAACAGGGAATCACCGAATAAACTGTTATCAACTGTCATAATACTATGCACATCGACACAATAGCTACAAATATCTGCCAGATGGAAAGAGGATGATTTGGTTTGCAGAAGTCATCATACAAAATATTTTGGTTTACTCTGACAGATTGAATGACTACCTTGACTTTCCACATGGGACAAGATCAAGAGTATATGCTGGTACAGTGTAAAGCAAAATCCTAATCGTTGGGGAGTAGGAGATTGGCAGATATAAGATGTCAAAATTTGAATAAAAAGTGCAGCTTAAATTCGAAATAATACAGTATATTGGATTATTTATTATTGGTATTGTTTATTATATTTTATAATAAATGTTATAAGGCTTTACAGTTTTAGTGAAACAAATAAATGCAACCTGCTTTTTATTTATTATGAAACAATTTCTGATTTGTCCTTTATTTCCTCCAAAAAAATATAGTCATTTGTAATTATAATACTGTTTCGATTTATCATTTCTTAGCCTATCACCTATATTGTTTTCCGTTGTGTATATGAAAGTTCTTTATTTAAACATGTTTTAAGTTCTGATTTTATGTGCATAATGGGAGATCATATTCTATTGATTTACTCTAAACTGGAATTCTTGTTGGTTGTCAATCTCAAACAAGAAGAAAAATATTGTATATTAAAAATTAATATTTGAAATTTATTCTGAAATGCCCCCTTTCCTTCATATGAAGTTCTTTATCTTATTTTAAAGTTTAAACTGAGTTTAAATTTTAAACTGAACTTTTAATTGAAAATAACTAAGAATTTTTAATTCAGATTAGAATCCTTTATAATACCTCAAAATTTATTCATTGGCTTTTGAAATATCTTGTATATGTTACAGGTAAAGTCCAGACTTGGAAAATGTCAACATTGTCCAGACAACGTTAACGTGTAACATTGTCCAAAATATATGGAAAATGTTTAATAAGAAGTGGCTGTTTATTATTTTTCGATGTTTATCCAGATAATACTGACATTATCCACCTGCTCTTGGATAATGTTACATTCGAAGTTTGAAGAAATAATTACATATGAGCAATTTTTATTTATTGGCCTTGTAGCTGTATATGTGTGTAGACAATCAAGATTAAGTGAGAGGAGATACATATAGTAGATTTGAGAGTTTAGGTGGGGAGGCTGATCAAAATGCCAAAAATTCTGGCCCAAACATTAATGCATTGCTCCTGTGTAAAACATGCCTTGTCTGTGAACAGAACTGTTCCAAGAAAATCAGCATTTTCAGCATCTTTCAACATAGTGGAGATGAAGTACAATTTGTCTGACACAGATTGGTTCAAGATAAACTTCTAAGATGCGAAAAAATCTATGCCTTGGAGAGGATATATTGTGAGGACAAAAAGCGCTTGTCTTATCTCTTTCTATCACCTCCTGAAGTTTTCGATCACTATGTATTATAACTTCTTACACACAGATACATTTAGTAAATTTTACTGTGTTGTTATTTTTGCATTTCAGTTCAGAAATTCTAATTTTATTGCAGTGTGTTGTAGCCATTGTGCTTAGTTTTGCAAATAGTCTTCAACATTAAACCAGTTCTTATTGGTTAATGTCGAGATTATCTGGATAAGAATGAAAATGAGATAAATTATTTTCTATTTCTGTTTTTATCCACAGTATTTGGATAATGTTAACATCTCCTGGTTAATCTTGACATTAATTAGATTTTGCACATTACCTGTAACATATATATAATTTTATTATGTAATTACATACAAGAAACAAATACTAATAAAACTGCTTTTAAAGGATTCTAACTTAGAAACGGATAACTATAAGCATTACAAAGCAGTCCAAGAACGATCTTTTAAAAAATAAACTTTTTTATTTAGAGAGAAACGTTTTTGGCTTATTTAGCATATCTTTTGAGAGTTGAGGAGGGCTAATATAAGCCGAAAACGTTTCTCTTTAAATAAAAAAGTTTATTTTTTAAAAGATCGTTCCTGGACTGCTTTGTAGTGCTTATAATTATACGTTTCTAAGTAAAAATATACAAGAAATTTCGGAGAAAATGTGAGGCCCAGGGCCTCACATATTCTATGAAATTCCTTGAGGCCCTTCAAAAAAATATATTTTTGAGGCTTGAAATATACTTATTATATTTGAGGCCCTTCAAAAAAATAAAAAATTGACAAATATACAGTGATAAATGTACAAGAAAAGCAAAAAACATTGTTAGAGAACTTCAAACACTGAAGCTCAAACAGTATAAAAATAAAAAGAATATATTTTTTTCTAACATACTGAATTATAAATTGAGGCCCCTAAAATTGTGAGGCCCAGTGTAACTGCCTATCTTGCCCAACTCTCTGATAGCCACTGAATATATATACTGTATATTTATAATTATATATAATTTTATACTGTAATAATAAATATATTACCATAAACAGTATGAGTTCCGATGGGAAGCATCATTCCAAAAATTCCTTGTTCATGATCAATATCAATACGTTTATTCTGATTTTTCAAAGTTACTTCAATTTCTTTTATTATATTTCCTGACTGGTCATATACTTGGCCTCTTACTCCTGAATTAATGCAAAACAAATATTTATTAAAATATTCAAATTATAGGTTCTCAACTTATGCTCTTGATAATGTTATCTAAGTAGAATTTTAAGTAAATCAAATTTATATAAATAATTATAAAATTATTATGATAAAATTAAAACATTATTTAGTGTATACAGCCTATCTACAGGAGAGAAAATATAACTATATAAAACAATATGTATGCAATTTATATCATAAGAAAATAAAGCAGAATTCAAATTATCTAGTGCACATTAACTGGAGTTAATTCATAACCTGGAACTAATGTTTAATTATCAATGTTTTATCTTAGATGCAATATCTGAAAGATTTTTAAATGCCCCAAATTCATTTCTTTATTATAATTTAGATAATTGGCAATCAAAATTAGAATCAAATAACATATATTGCAATAGTTTTTTTGCTGCAAATAAACAAATTTCTTGTTTTCTCTTTCAATAAATAATAGAACATTTGACTATATATGCACACACACACTTAACATATATTGCAATAGTTTTTTTGCTGCAAATAAACAAATTTCTTGTTTTCTCTTTCGATAAATAATAGAACATTTGACTATATATGCACACACGTGTGTGTGTGTGTGTGTGTGTGTGTGTGTGTGTGTGTGTGTACAATTTATATATTTTTTAATATTAAATGCATATTGTCTATAATTCTGATTTTTCATTATTTACAGATTATCTGGAGAATCAGTTATCCAGGAGAATTATTTTATCAACTATCCTGGTTAATTTGGTATCTACTATAGGTAATATGATACTTAATTCTTGATATTACAATTATTGATAGTATCATTAATTATTATTACCAGTAGTATTATAATTACTGTAGGAATATTATCATATAAAATTTCAAATATTGCATAGTACACTATACAATAATAATAATTTTAAAAATATTTTACTTGTCAAAACTTTTTACATAAATTAGACTGAATAATGTTGAGTATTTGTGTACTTTCATATTTATATAATTTTAAATAACTTTTTGATAACTGTATATGTATGTAACTTTTTGATTTCTGTTCCATATATAAATAAAATTTTATAAAATCAATTAATTTATAAAACTAATCAGACCAAAGTTTTCATATTACAGTCAAACCCCAATAAGATACCACCATCCATTTGGGAATGATTTTGGCGGCTAATCGGGGTTGGCGGTTTATCGAAAACACAAGTAATATAGAAATGAAAATGAACTCCGAATTTATTAAATTTAATAAAATATAGTACATTTATATTTAGCATCCAAACTTAATATTTCTAAAAAACTGTATACTTTATAGTATATATACCATATAAGTATAGTACTATTCAAGTTTTTAGCTTAACTGCTATATCTAAACTTCTAACTTATCTAAGATTCAAGCACTACTAGCAATTTTTAAATTAAAATTCAAACTCTTTTTTATTCAATAATATAAACGTTTTTGGTCATATTATACCCTTTTTTTAAAACTAATCAGACCAAAGTTTTCATATTACAGTCAAACCTCAATAAGATACCACCATCCATTTGGGAATGATTTTGGCGGCTAATCGTGTTCAATTTCGATTGCTTTTCTCTCTTCTTCAGGATTTTTCGGAAGGGATTAATAGCATTTTCGTGATAGAGATCCCCAAGCCTATTGACCTCACCCTTGTATAGGTGCCATTCTAATACCAAAATATTGTAAAATCTCTTTCTTATATCTTGGTATGGGTGCATTCTAAGACCAAAATGTAAAATCATCTTGGTATGGGTGCATTCTAAGACCAAAATGTAAAATCTCTCTCTTACTAACTTGGTATGGGTGCCATTCTAACACCAAAAATTGTAAAATCTCTCTCTAACTTAATAAATCTTTGATTTGTTTTAAGTTGTCTCTGAGTTCATTTTAATTGGGAAAAACTACTGTTCCCCCATCCTTACATATAAGTCCATGAAACATGTTTTAAGTTGTCTCTGAGTTCATTTTAATTGGGAAAAACTACTGTTCCCCCATCCTTACCTATAAGTCCATGAACACGCAAGGCCTAAGCCTGTCATTCTGTTAGGTTAATTAAGCCGCCATATCCTCATGAAATATTTTTATCTGGCGTTGGCCACTTACAGAGGTCATCACAGGCTGGCCAACACCATGATGGGGTCAATGGTTAAAGAATGAGGTTCAACAGGCCTGGCCCAGACCTCTTCTGAAAAATTGGAGAAGTGTGTCCCAGATCCTCCAGGATGGTAAGCCACAGCTTTACCATGTGGTCTTCCGGCCCACCTGTCATTCTGTCAGTCCACGGGTCACACAGTTTGTTCTGTGAGTGTTCGTTATCCGAACTGTTTGTTAAGTGATCATCCACTGTATTAGAAAGTCATTGCCATTTTATCTATTGATATTGAAGAATTCCAAAAGCATTAATATAAATATAATTATGTATACTATAATAAAATAGTTACAATAGTTATTACTTGTTTAGTCTATTTCTTGCCATTCAATTTTGAATTTCCAAGCAGTTGGTGTCAAATGATTTCTGAATGTGGCAATAAACATATCAGTCATTATGTCTTTCTTTATTAGTTAAAAATTATAAAATTTTCATTAAATATTGTCTTAAATTTATTTAATTTTTGAAGACTCTGCTGAATTATTAACAAAAATAAATTTAATTAGTTAGTAGTTAGTATTATTTAGTTGATATAGAATTTTTGTTTTTCAATTTAAAAAAAATTCTGTTAAAGACAAGTTATTTATGAATTTTGACTAAAACAGTTATTTTACTAAAACTTATATAGACAAAATAATTCATTTATTTAAAGGATTCCATTGGCTGGATGTAGTATAATTACGTTTTAAGTAGTATAATTTAATAGAATGACAAAATGCTGCCAAATTTGCATATTAAAGATAAAATATATTTCTGTGCTTAGTGATATATAAAAAGTATTAAATTCCTTCTGAAAATGATATAATTATAATTAAAGAACAGAGGATTAATAATTTAATAAATTTGTTATGAAATTATATTACTTGTTTTGCAATTTTAATTAATTATTATTACTGCAGTTATGTTACTAATATAGTATTTATATGTATGTGTGTATTTTATTATTTATAATTATTTTGTATAGACATTTAAATTTATATAGACAAAGTATTTAAATTTGAAACATTCTATTTTACTCCTATAATTAAAGGAGGATAGATTGCCTAAAAAAGTATTATTAAATTTTGTTATTGATAAGTTGAACTATTTTAAGATTTATGCTTATTTAAGTATTAATAATAATATTATATTTTATGAATTTAAATTAAAACATAATATCAGACCCAAAAATTTTATTATTATACAAAAATATATTGCAAAATAACATATCGTGGTTTCCACTTTGTAACCTTTGCTTCTGCTCTCGTCAACTTTTACCAGTTTTTATTTTTTAAATTAGTACTTAAATGAGCAACAGTAGACTGTTTTCACAAAAAATAAAATATGTTTTTGTATTTTATAAAAACAATCTACTGCTGCTCAGTACTATTTTAAAAGATATGAAATAGATCATGATGTCTACTGCTCTCAATTACGCAGTGCTCCTGAACAATGTTGATGTTCATTGGAGCCAGGCCTTGTCTTGGAGAATAATAGTGGAAGAGACTTATGAAAAATGGCCCATTTATAAGGAAAATCTTAAGGAGGACATTATCAATAAAAAAGATGTGGATAATTTACTAGCAGCTTGAGAGTTCTCATTAAATATATATATATATAAGAAAAATGGCCCATTTATAAGGAAAATCTTAAGGAGGACATTATCAATAAAAAAGATGTGATAATTTACTAGCAGCTTGAGAGTTCTCATTAAATATATATATATAAAAAAACCAGACTATATGCACCAAGATCTATTATGCATTATTTTGTCTGTATTATGTATATATTGTTTGTTATAATTTTTGTATTTTTGTTAATGTTTATTTCTTATGTCTTGATTGTGTAATAGCATCTACATGGGTGTAGCTTTCATTGGTGGGTTGGTATGCATATATATGTTGTTTATTTTCCTTGTAGTCAGGAGAAAAGAGTTTCATTATTTATTTTGATGTAGGCAGAAATTAGGAGCAATCATGCATTGATGATATTTTCCATTTGTTGTTTCTTCAAGCAACAAATGCTACTTGTTATTGTGAAAGTACTTTATAATAAAAAATTTTTGATTCGATTTTTAAGCTTGTTATTATGTATTAATTTGTTTTCTTGAACTAGGATTTTGTTCATTATGAATTTAAAAATATTTTATAAGAAAAATTAGCTTTAAATGAAGTTTAAATTTAATATATATATATTTTTATATTTCTAGTTATAACAACTGCTTCTGCTTCATTATATTGTGAATATTATAATGAAACACTTTGCAATAGTAATAGCCTTGGTCTAGGCTGTAACGGAACTGAAGAATGTAAACCTAATGAAGATATAAAAAAGAATTTGTGCTATATTTTATGGCAGAACAGTAGTGATGGACTTAGCATTAAACTTAAAGGTATGAAGGTATTAAATATATCTATTGAATCAAAAAAAAGTTTATTTTTGAAATTTGCTCAAATTTTCAATATTTTTATTTAAAAATCTCCAGGAATAAATAAGTTATGCAAACAAATAATATAGATAAAACTTGTATAAATATTTTCTGTGATGATATTTTTTCCTTTCTATTACTAGTTAAAATTGAAAGTAGAAAAATTATTGCTTTTATTTTACATTATCAAAGTGTGTCCAGCATTTCTCAGGTATAATTTCTAAACATATATAGTATATTAGAAAAAACTTGATTTTTATTATTTGCATGTTGATTTCTTCTATAGTTTCAGTCGTTCAATTCCTATTAATTCCTAGAAGGTTCATGAACTTATGAGTCTATATGTCATTCTATTCTTCAATTTGAAAAGATTTACTTGGAAGAACATTTGGAATTCATTATGCTATGATATTGTGTACTATTAAAAATTTAATTATTTTACCAATCTTCAGTGTATTGTATTACAGGAAGAATTATTAATTGGAAAATTATTTCATTCATTGATTTCATTTGTTATTTCAAACCTCATATTTATTGAAATGTTATATTATCATCAGACTAATTGAATTAAAAATGGTAGAAATTATTTGTTCTACATTAGACATATTGTTCTGTTTACTGCTTATACTCATCAAAACTATAACTAAAAAAATAGCACTCTTCACAGTTGAGATTAATTTTATTATGAAGTAGCTAACGTTTTTGACAGTCTATACCAGTGCTTCTCAAAGTGTGGGTCATGACCCCATATGGGATTGTGTAACTAAATTTGGGGATCGCAAAAATTTTAGCAAATGTTTTAATTTGTATTCTTAATTTATACACCTCTATACCCAGGATCGCAAAAATATTTTTTCGGGTAAAAGGGGGTCGCCGAGTCAAAAAGTTTGAGAAACACTGATCTATACCATCCTCAGGCTACATAGAGATTGGAACAAGTTTAAAAATTTTAACAGCGTAAAATAAAATAACAATGTGTTGCTATGGTTACATGTTCATAAGACAAATAAGTATTAAAATAAAATAAACACAAATAAAAAATATACAGGTCACATGTGTACTTATAGCATTTCATGAGGTATATATTTAAAATAGAATAAAAATAAAATACATACAAAATGTTATAAAAATATTAACATTTATTACTTTAAATTAAAACTGGTGTCTTTGTTTGTTTAATGTCTCTATAGCATAGCTCCACATTGGAGATAGCTCCAGAGCTGGTTTATCATTAAGCTTTTTTCATTCTTCTGCCTCCTCACTATTTCTGTCATCTCTGTTGTCAAGGCCAGTGTCTTCTTGCTCATGGGCTTTATGATCTTTGCATTGTCCCAGTTTATGTGTAAGTCATTAGTAATGAAATTCATAATAAAATTAAAATTAATGTTTTTGGTTATGTCTTGTTTGTATTCTTCTATCCTCTGGGCAGGATTCGAGTGGTTACCCCTATATAAGATGCTGGTGGCATTTTTTATGTTCTCCTTTGTTATTTTGTATACACCTTGTTTTTCTGAATCCTTTAAGGGTCTTTTTCATTTCTCAGCATGTTAAATACAGTCGGCCCTCTCCGTATTGCTAGTTTTTTATTTGTCATTTTAGCTATTTTATCTACAAAGTTAAATTTTTTAAGATTTTATAATCTTAAAAAATTTACAAAGACTTCTTAAAGGATTCAGAAAAACAAGGTATATATAAAATTATGATGGAGAACATAAAAACACAACCACCAGCATCTTATATAGGGGTAACCATTCGAATCATGCCCAGAGGATAGAAGAACACAAACAAGACATAACCAAAGAAAAACTGATTACAACTCTATCAATAGAAACATATATTAATGACATACACATAAACTGGGACAATGCAAAGATCATAAAGCCCATGAACAAGAAGACGCAAGCCTTCACAACAGAGACGATAGAAATAGTGAGGAAGCAGAAGAATGAAAAAATCTTAAATGATAGACCAGCTCTGGAGCTACCTCCAGTGTGGACCTATGCTATAGAGATATTAAACAAACAAAGACACCAGTTTTAATTTAAAGTAATAAATGTTAATCTTATTATAACATTTATATTTATTTTATTTTTATTCTATTTTAAATATATACCTCATGAAAATATATGTGCATATGTGACCTGTATATTTGTCTTATCAACATGTTATTATAACATTTATATTTATTTTATTTTTATTCTATTTTAAATATATACCTCATGAAATACTATATGTGCATATGCGACCTGTATATTTGTCTTATCAACATATAACTATACCAAGACATTGTTATTTTATTTTACACTGTTAAAATTTTTAAACTTGTTCGAATCTCTATGTAGCCTGAGGATGGTATAGATTATTGAAAATGTATTAGTTACTTCATAATAAAATTAAAATTAATTTCAACTGCAAAAGTGCTATTTTTTAGTTATAGTTATATTATTTATTCTTTCTAAATTTATTAAAATATAAAATCGTTGAATCAATTATCAATATTATATAATGATGATGTCATTGGCATGCTTATGTGACATCATTGCAATGTGATGTCACCTGCTTTTTACATCATAGTGGTGTCATGAGATCTGATGGCATCCTGAATTCAAATAAAATCATTTTGCTATGTAATTTATTTATTATAGCATTTGAAATCAGTTAGCTGATCATGATTATATCATTTAGCTGCATGATGATGTCACAACAATTACATTTTGTGATGTTGCTTCATTGTTATGCCATTGTGATGTCACACAATAATTGCATTTTATGATGTCATACATTATTACATTGCAATAACATCATATAATTCATTACAGCATTTGTAATCTATTGATTTTTCATTTTCAATTTTTTATCAGTTGAATTAGCCAGCATATAATGTCATGATGATGAAACAATAGTAATCACTTGACATCATAATAATGTAATTCTTTGTCACATCATCATAATGTCATGTAACAGAAGCATTTTATGACATCATATATTGCTATGTCATCTATGATGTCACACCAGTGCCAGTGCTGGATTAACATAATAGCCAAAATAGCATTTGCTATGGGCCCCATGCTTATTAGGGACCCCACGCCAATAAATATATATATAATTTTTTGGTCATCTTATACAAGCATTAAACCAATGATCTTGTGATTTATGCCATATTTAGCGCATTTTCATTTGGTATCACAAAATTGTGAGAGAAAGAGCATAAGAAGATGGCTTAACATGACTCTGAACATTAACTTCTGCATGAATTGGATATATCCTATATCATCAACAAATTTCCTCATGCTAAATGTAGAAAAATTAATATTTAATGTTGACTGTGTTGTTATTTTTGATAATGATAATTAGTATGCCAAATTAAAAATGTATGTGTTCAAATATATTTGCATTGTTTTATTGTTGTTTTTAATATAGGGCCCCTTTCTTAACATATGCTACAGGCCTTGCACTAGCTTAATCTGGCACTGACCAGTGCTGCTATGATATCATCTCAAATTTGAACATCAATCTGAAGAATTTAAATGAAGGCATTTTCATTGCCACCCCAAATTGTTTCACCGTCTGGGACAATCTTGACCCAGGTTAGCCTATGTTACAACAATCATTTGCTGATTGCTAAGTAATTCTATTTCTATCACTATAGAATTTCCCACATCTGTGGAGGGATTAGCAGGACTGTATGGGATAGGGATTGAAAGACTGAATCTGGATCTATAATCCTCAAATTTCTGAAGGAGTAAACCAAGATTCAATCCTGGTCTTCTAGTTGAAAGTCAAAGCATTTCTATGTATCCAATGCAACTAATTTTTGGCACATATTAGCAGATCAAATCAGGCATGGTATGGATGATTAGTAGTTTGCCTTAAAAATGGCCTTGCTGTTTACTAATCTAGAAGTGGAGAATGGCATAACAATGGAAAGAAACAATACACATTCAAAAGCCAATACCTACTGTCTTTAGCAGTTTCATAAAATATTCAATATAAGAAAACAACACATATTAGCAGATCAAATCAGGCATGGTATGGATGATTAGTAGTTTGCCTTAAAAATGGTTTTGCTGTTTACTGATCTAAAAGTGGAGAATGGCATAACAATGGAAAGAAACAATATGCATTCAAAAGCCAATACCTACTGTCATAAAATATTCAATATAAGAAAACAATAACTATAATAATTCATTATCCAATGAAAACCTATAATCAAAAACCAATGGAATAATATATTAAATGTTTTATCATAAACACAACAAGAAAAACATAATATAAAATTATATATGGTAAAGCCATGTAAATTCAAAGAAAAAAGTCATTTTCCTAACTAAATTGAAAAATTGACACCACTATTTGTCTATTATATCACCACTTGATAAAGATTTAGCTTATCACCTGGAGTATTTGAGTTCAATTTGGAGGCCCACACTCCAAATTTCTTGTGTAGACGTTTATATCTGGACTCATGAACTTTAGCTGTTGCTTTATAACTGACCCTATCACAGAATTTACCAGATTAGCTGAGTGAAAATGCATTGACTTTCAATCTAGAGCAGTCATACTCAAATTTTTTTTTCCCCGGGCCATATAGATTTGTTTGCTGCATCAAGTGGGCTGCAACATGCTATATCAGCAGTCTATTTGTATGGATAAGCTTGGTGGCTAAATTTTGATTGCCCCTTTCCACTCAAATAGAGTATGTACTAAGGTATATCAGCAGTCAGCACAACACTTTGTTGTTGTTGCAATGATTTTTCGAAGAAAGCTAATTTTTCACATCTTATTAAAGACCTGTGAGCAAAACTGTCATTAAATGATTTATGTGTTGTGGTATAATGACAATCAATGTTATATTTTTTTTAATGATACTTTGTTGAAAAATCAAACACATTGCTAATCTTTTTTATTCAACACAACAAAATATTCCTCTTTCCAGTTATCTTGAAACACTATTTTCATCAGATATTTTTTGTTTGTTTGAAGACAAACAACAAATGAAATGTTTTATGGGTGTTTAAATTATAGTTTGATATAAAATAGTATGTTACAAAACAACTACAAGTTTCCAAATTACTTATGATAAACAAAACTATAAATATTATAAATAAGTATTAATAAGGGATTTATAGTAATTTATAAATCCTTTATAATAAAACAGTCACTCATGTAAATATGTACACCAAACCTACATCCATACACCAAATGTAACTGATATACATACATTATAAAATAGTACTACACTTGTTACAGCATTGCAAAGCGAGGAGCGGGCAGGCAGATAAATGTTGTCTATGTCTGCTTTACCAACTATCAGTTGTTGCTGCTAATTTCAAGATTTAAAAAATTTAAATTCATGACTGTGTGTTTTGGGTGTGTGTCAAAGCTTGATGGGCGGGCCACAGGTTGAGTATGGTGGATCTAGAGGATTGATTTAAAAAATTTAAATTCATGACTGTGTGTTTTGGGTGTGTGTCAAAGCTTGATGGGCCACAGGTTGAGTATGGTGGATCTAGAGGATCAGGATTGAATCTAGATTCTACTCTCTTCAAAGCTGTAAATGATTGTTCCTGGCATAAAAAGATAGAAAATTATATTGGCATCCTTTAAATTCCTCTATGTCAACAAAGGTACCTTATTCACCTTTTGAAACATTTGCTTCTTATATATTTCTTGTAAAATTAAAATAAAGGCTTATAAATTGAATTTTGTATAAATTCTATTTGATTGTAACATTGGAGTTTCATAAACCAGGATTGCTTATATGTTAATGCAGTTACATAGCTTTTTATGATGATTATGATTTTTTTATAGAAGATGATTGTGAATAATTAGATGGATGAATGGAAAATGGAATATAAAAGCCTTGCATATTTATATAAAAAGCTATTATTGTTATTTTATTACAAAGTAGCATATCAAATAATCAAACATAAAAATATTGAGAATGTAAAATGTATTAAATAAATTTCAAGCATTATTTTCTAGTTATTTTTAAAAAATGATATTAACAGTTTTGCTTTGCATGAATTTAGAAATTATTTCCTGTCCATGATTAAGTTATTAATTTAAATAAATACCTTTATTACTTTGAAATTATTCATTTAATATTTACTGATTATCTTAATAATAATGAGTTTTATCAGATTATATCAAAAAATTTTATATTTGACAAATATGGAATTAAATTTAGTTAATATCTAATATTATATTTTTGTATTCATAAAGAAATTTTTGAATAAAAAAAAGTATTATCTATAAAAATGTATTGGTTACTAAAGAAATCAGTTTATAATTTTTTAATGTTTTACTGATTATTAATGAATTTTTATGTAATTTCCTTATTAAAAATATGTAAATAAACAATGTATCATATATCAAACAGGCCCAAATCTTTTCCTAAAGTCAAAACAAATTGTCTCCTGTTTTATTTGCAAATAAAGAAATGGATTATATTACTAGGTACTGAATATATATCTACAGTAAGACCCTGCTTAATGCTATTTCAATGTAATGCGGTTTTTGCCGAATTCTATATTTTTATTGATTCACTATGATGCAGTTTTTCAAACTGTTATACTTATATAAATCTGAAATTGCATGACTTTGTTGCTTTGATACTCCTATGCCGTCTCGCAGTGTGTTTGATATCAGTTCGTACAAAATGATCCAAATTTTGATAGAAGTTCAAAGGAAAGATTGTGTATCATGGATGCGATGTCTCGCTATCAACAATTTCTTGCTGAATGAAAGAGGAAAAGGCAAACAACATTAAATGATTTCTTAAAAGTATCATGGATGCGATGTCTCGCTATCAACAATTGCTTGCTGAATGAAAGAGGAAAAGGCAAACAACATTAAATGATTTCTTGAGGAAAAAACAAGTGTCAAATAAAGAAGAACCTTCCTAGTCATAAACATAAATTATTTGCTTGAATATTCTTGATTTTCATGAATGATTTATGAATACAAATTGATATTAGCAATAAAAACTGTTTATGAATATTTGTGAATACAAATCGATATTAGCAATAAAAAAATGTCTATAATTAATGTAATATGCAATAAAAATGTCTGTAATTAATGTAATACAATAGTAATAATACATGTTACAAAATAAAAAAAAGAATTAATGTTGAATACAAATCGATATTAGCAATAAAAATGTCTATAATTAATGTAATATAATAGTAATAATATATGTAATACAAATCGATATTAGCAATAAAAAATGTCTATAATTAATGTAATATACAAATCAATATTAGCAATAAAAAATGTCTATAATTAATGTAATACTATACAAATCGATATTAGCAATAAAAATGTCTATAATTAATGTAATACAACAGCAAATCGATATTAGCAATAAAAAATGTCTATAATTAATGTAATACAATTAGCAATAATACATATTACAAAATAAAATTTAAAAAAATGGTACAGTAAGACCCCGTTTAACGCGGGGGATACGTTCCAAAAAACCAAGCGCTAAATGAAACAGCGTTAAACGAGGCCATCTTAACACGTTAATAATGGGAATAGGTGAAACGGAACTGAGAATAAAAAATATATGTACCTTTTTTTATTTTGTAACATGTATTATTACTGTTGTATTGCATTAATTATAGACATTTTTATCGCTAATTATCAATTTGTATTCATAAATCATTCGTGAAAATCAAAAATATTTGAATAAATAATTTATTTGTGATGAGGAAGGTTCTTCCTCATTCGATACTTTTTATTTTTCGTTACGAATCATCTAACGAAAAATCGTTTGTCTTTTCCTCTTTTATTCAGCAAGCAACTGTCAATAGCAATGTATCGCATCCATGACACTTCATCCTGCCTTTGAACTTATGTCAATAACTAGACATTGTAACCCATGACACTTCATCTTGCCTTTGAACTTCTATTAATTTGGATCATTTTGTATAAACTGATCCATAATTTCCGTAATAGTTTTTTGTATAAACTGATCCATAATTTCTGTAATAGTGGCTAAACTTTAACTGTAAAATAACGTTGATGAATGATCCTAAATGCAAACTGTGACCACAGCAAAACTGATCCATAATTTCCGTAATAGTTGCTAAACTTTAACTGTAAAATAACGTTGATGAATGATCCTAAATGCGAACTGTGACCGCAGCTGACTTTCGTATTTACTGCACTTAACTGATATCAAACGAACTAGGAGTATCGAAAGGACGGCATAGGAGTATTGAAGCAACAAATTTGTGTGATTTCGGATTTATGTGAATATAACGGTTTTAAAAGCCTCACCAAAGTGAATCAATAAAATAAATAGAATTTGAAAAAACCGCGTTATATTGAAACAGCATTAAATGGGGAAGCGTTAAGTGGAGTCTTACTGTATATCAAAATTTTTAATTTCAGAGGCGAGGGAAAAGAATAAGGTAAGGAGTCTAGATTGGGTCTGGCTAGAAAAAGCCGACAAATAAACAAAATGGATGTGTCAATTTGTACTGTAAAGGGGGTTAGTGTAAAGTTCTAGGGCTTGTTTCGGTTTTGGTTTTGTATGTTACTTATGTTAATTGGCTTAAAACTAAAACCAAAACTGAACCGAGAGATTTTAGGTAGGCTCTATAACGTTTACCATGTCAAAGAGAAAGTCGTTGAGTGTCGTGGAAAAAGTAGAATTGCTAAAAGATGTGGACTGTGGTGTGAGAAAAAAGAGATGTTAAGCAGAAATTCGGGATTCACAAAGTACAGTGTCAACAATACTAAAGAATCGGGAATCTGTTTTAAAAAGTCACGAAGTTGCGGGAGCTGACAGAAAACGATTAAGGACATGTAAATATGATGACGTGGACAAAGCAATGTTGTAATGGGTGAAGATGGTGAGAAACATGCCTGTCTCAGGACCACTCATAAAGGAAAAGGCAATGGAAAATACACAGAATTTAGGACATGAAGAGTTCTATTTAAAAAGTCACGAAGTTGCGGGAGCTGACAGAAAACGATTAAGGACATGTAAGTATGAAGACGTCTATTTATTATCTACAGGGGGCGAAATGTTCCGAGGGCGAAATGTCCTAGGGGCAAAATGTTCCGGGGGAGAAATGCAGGGGGCGAATTTTCCGTAAACCAAGTCATATGGATGTCTGCCATGGAGTTCCTTTTTACACCAGGATGTTTTCTTTTCTTGTATGTGTGCAGTGTTGTCTAATTGGCATGGAGTGTTGTTCTGAAGATTTAGTGGTGTCATGTTTCTATCTGCCAAGACAATAGCTTTGTGTTGTTGTGATGTATGTTGTTATTTATGGAAGAACTCTCTCAGATTATAGATCTGTCTGTCGTGTAAATGTGGGATGTCAATAAGGCCACGTCCTCCTTCCTTGCGTGGGAGAGTAGTTCGTTCTATGGCAGATTTCGGGTGATGGTACTGGTATTTTGTAAGTGTTGTTCGTGTTTTTCTTTGGAGTGATTCAAGTTCTGTCCGTGTCCACTGTATCACTCCAAAGGAGTAAGTTAGTATAGGTATGGCAAATGTGTTGATGGCTTTCACTGTGTTTTTTCCATTCAGATGTGTTTTGAGAATGTTATTTAATCTGTTGGTGTATAGTTTTGATAATGTTTGTTTAGTTTTCTTCTGTTCTGTGAGTCTGGCTTGCTGGAATCCCAAATACTTGTACACCTCACCCTCTTCCATGGATTCAATAGTGTATCCATTTTCAAGAGTGAAGCCCCCTTTCTTTAGGACTCCCTTTTCTATGTGGAGTGTTTTGCATTTGTCTAGGCCAAACTCCATATGTATCTCTTTTGAAAATGTGTGTGTAATTTGTAACAACTGTTGTAATTGTGTTTGTGTTGAGGCGTACAGTTTAATGTCATCCATGTAAAAGAGATGTGAGTGTGTGTAGTGTGTTGTTCGATTTTGTCTAATGTCATAGCCACAGTTCGATATGTTCAGTTTGTTGGAGAGTGGATTTAAGATGAGGCAAAACCAAAGTGGGCTGAGGAAATCGCCCTGGAAAATACTATGTCTAATGTGTATGGGTTCTGTGGCTACATGATTGTTATTTATGGTGATGTACAGTGTTGTTCTCCAGTGTTGCATTATGTTTTATAGGAATGTGATGTATTTGGTATTGATTTTGTATATTTGTAGTGTCTTTATTAGCCATGAATGTGGTATGCTGTCAAATGCCTTTTTGTAATCTATGTAAGCTGTGTGTAAGTGTCTGTGTACCTGTTTTAGTATTGTTGTATCGATGATCAGCTGCTCTTTGCATCCCATGTGACTTCTACAGCAGCCTTTCTGTTGTTCTGTGAGAATATTGTTTTCTTTGATGTGTGCATATATTTTGTTGGTGATATATGAGGTTAAAATTTTGTATAGTGTTGGTAAACAAGTGATTGGTCTGTATTGTGATGGGTTTCCGGTATTTGTGCTCTTGGGTTTCATGAAAGTGATGCCATGTGTAAGAAAGGAAGGTGTGTCTTTTGGTTCGTGTATGAGATGTGTGAGATGTTTGGCCAGTAAGTCATGAAAACAGATGAAATGTTTGTACCAGAAATTCTGGATGCCATCTACACCAGGAGCTTTCCAGTTGTGAGTGTATCAAATTGTGTTTGTGTAATTTGATACACAATCAAATTGTGTATCAAATTCAGTAGTAATGGTGGTATAGGGCATTTCTGGTACGTCTAATGTGCGTGTCTCCTCTTCTGCGATCCAGCTGGCTCTCTGGTTGTGTGTAACTGGCACTGCCCACAGGGCAGACCAGAAGCTAGTGAGTGATTGTTGTGTTGGTATTTCACAGTTTTGTGTTTGTTTAGGCTCTTTGGTGTTTATGTTTCTGTAGAATGTCTTTTCATTGTTTGTTAATAGTGTGTTATCTAGTTTACATGCTAAGCTGGTTTTGTATTGTTTGAGGTGTTGTAATTTTGCTGCAAGTTTCTGTTTTAGTGTGTCCATGTATTCTTTAATGTGTGTATTATGATTTTCATGGTGTGTTTAAGTTTTCTGAAAATCTTTCTAATTCATTTCATGAGTTTAGTGAAGTGCTGTTTTTTGTATTGGGTGAGTCTACCTAGTTCTGTTCTGATTTCATTTATTTGTTTTTTGAGTCGTTTTTGCCATTACCTAGTCTGTTCTGATTTCATTTATTTGTTTTTCAAGTTGTTTTTGCCAGGCAAGTTTTATGTGATGTTTGTGTTTGTGCCCATCTTATTTGGAAGTGTTTTATCTAGGTGTGTAGTGATAGTGACAGCAGTGACATAAATGTGTGTGTGTAATTCCATGAGTGTTGTTTCTGTATTAATAAGTTTAGGTAGAATTATTATTATTATTATTATTATTATTATTATTATTATTATTATTAACTAATTTAAAATTTATTATTATTAAGTGAATTTAAAGGTTTGATTAATGTGAATTAAGGTGCTATATCATATGATCACTTTTAGAGCCCATCTAGGATAGCCAACACCCATATATGATGATATGGTCTATTAGGTGGTTGAAGCTGGGTTCAGTGGGGCGAGCCAGAACCCATGAGTTTATAAACTTTTTGGATACATGCTCTAGGTAGAATTCACCTACCATCTCATGTACATGTCATAAGAAGTGAAAAAAGAGAGGGCCATTAATGACACTCTCTTACTAATAAGTTCCTTTGCTTTCTTTCCTTATGCTTTTCTATATTCTTCTCATTTCTTCCTTCATTTTTCAAGGGCAAAACCTCTGATTATGCCTGCTATAACTTTAAATAAAAAAACTATGGATATTAAGTTGACAATAAACCTTGGAGAAATGTCATTTTGCCATATCATTCATTTATCTATAATATTTGAAGTTCATTGGCTTTTTGTATCCATTTTCAATATTGATTTAACCATCATATTATGTCATGATGATGTCATATCATAGATGATATCATTGTTACATCACAATGATATCATACTGGTACAAATATTACATCATTTTGAATTCAAACAAAACTCTAAAGGATTTAAATGAAAATATTCTGTGCTACCTCAAAATGCCCTACATCCTGAGGCAATTTTGACCAAAGATAATTTCCAGAATCACAGAGAACTAAAAAGAAATGACTAAAGATAATTCATACTGAAATACTTCTTAATTTAGATATTAAATAAAAGTAAACAACAAGCCAAATAAGTAAGATAAATCGTTTATTCAAAAACGTTTTTGGCAGTATGAATTATCCAGGTAGCCTGCCTCAGTTTGAATAAACAATTTATCTTACTTATTTGGTTTGTTGTTTACTTTTATCTAAAGATAATGTTCATAGATACAGAGTCACAGGAAGTTCCCATGCATAGTTTGGTCTGAAGAGGTCAAATAGTTTAGTGAGTCTTTGAATATAAATTGACAAACATTGTATTTTATATATCATATATATAGGTTTTTTCCACCATTTCATTTCTTAAAAATTTTTTAGATCAAATTAAAGAAGTTTTGAAATTAGATGAACATGTCCATAATTTGGCTCAAGAATTATATCAACAAAAATCTGTATTGGTAATGGGACGTGGTTATAATCATGCTACCTGTTTAGAAGCAGCATTGGTAAGTTATTTTAGAATCAAAAATACATAATTTAATGTAATATATGAAAAATAAACTTTTAAAACTCTTCAGAAAATCAAAGAATTGGCATATTTACATTCAGAAGGAATTCTAGCTGGTGAATTAAAACATGGACCACTTGCTCTTGTAGATAAAGCTATGCCAGTAATTATGACAGTAACTAGGGATCCTGTTTATCCAAAATGCATGAATGCCCTTCAACAAGTATTTATTGAATCTTTAATTTTTATAACCATTAATTTTAATTGAATATATAATAATTGACTGCTTTAATTAAGGTTATAGCACGTGACGGAAGACCAATAATTATTTGTGAGAAAGGAGACATTGAAACTCAAAAACATGCCTTTAAACATTTAGAAGTTCCTCATACTGTAGACTGTCTTCAAGGTGTTCTAACTGTAATTCCTCTTCAACTTCTCTCATATCACATTGCAGTCCTTAGAGGGTGTAATGTAAGTATAACTTTCTATTAAAATTTAAAATAATGTGTGGAAATTGAAAATGATTTGTTTTTAATTAGGTTGATTGTCCCCGTAATCTTGCCAAATCAGTTACAGTGGAATAAGTGCCAAATGTACTTTTCTATAACTTCAAAACATTCCAGCAGAAGCAGCTAATTTTAATATTTTTAATGATGTTTCTTAAAACATTCAACAATATGGTTAACAATATGGTTGTGTTCAAAATTGCATCATTTTATATGAATTGATGTGATTTTATATTAAGGAATAATAACAATTGTTTTAGTTAAACAAAATCAAATTTTTGTAATTTATAATATGATTTAAAATTTTTTAAATTTTTAGGTGATAATTAAACTTTTTCCAATTTGTATCATAAGTTAAGCTTTTAATATACTGAAGGAATGTAAACAAGATTTAAAATTATGAAAATAATAAAATCTATCCATAAGTTATTATTTTTGGAACAAAATATATTAAATCCTTTTCAATAAAATAGTAGTATACTATCCCCATGTTATTTTTTAGGAAATGTACTATGTTAACCATTGGAATAGACATTGTATAATTGAACAAAATTACTATCATCATTTATATAATTTTGAAATGTATTACCAACAAATTTGTAAAAAAAGAATAAATTTCATTGCTAAATGAGTTTATATTTTGATTGAAAACAATCAAAATTTTATCAGAATAAGTAAAGTTCATGCAATCAGAAAGCCAGCAAATTACTACATTGTTTTATATATAATGATACTAATAATTGTAAATGGCAGTCCATTTTTATATTAGATAAATCCATTTTCATGTGAATATAATTGCTTTTAGTTTTTGGTAATTTATAACAATAAATATAAACTGAAAAATAATTTATTAAAGAATTTCCAAACAGAATGTTGAATCATTTAAATAAATTATTTATTTTCAAAATTTATGATTTCAATAAATTAAAAATTAATCTGAAAAATTAAATAAGCAAATTTAGCATTACTGCTTTGGTAATATTTTCCTAAGTTATTGTTTTTACAGGAAGGGAAATGGAGATAAATAGAAAACAATATCATCTGTTGGCATAAGAATTCACATCTGTTATAACTTTCCTGTTACGTCTAATTATTATTATTTTTATTATACCATCAAAAATTTTAATTTATTTACATTTATCTGTACAGGCAATGAAGCTTCTTTCAGTTTAAAAATTAACAAATTTTATAAAATGTAAATATTTATAGTTTTATATATTTTATGATTTTCCCTTTTTAATCCTTTAAAAGGGAAGAAAAAACATTTTGTTAAATTTATAATCTTGCATATCTGATTTATCTGTGAACAAATAGGATCTAAATAATTGTAAATATTGTATGGTCCAATACAAATAGTAAGATCCTTATTTATGCATTTAAAATATAAATTTTTATATTCAAAAATAAATTTTGTTCTAGAAAAATATTTCCAACAATCTCTAAATTGTATTTAAATTATGAAAACTGAATTATATATAATTTATTCATTCTCTTAATTAAAAAAATATTTAAAAAGGATTACTTTACAATATTAAATTTGAAATAGTTTAGTACTTTAATTTATTATATAATTAAAAATTATTTCTTCTGTTTAGTTTGAAATAATTTTACTAAAATATCTTGATTTCTTTTGAAAGAAGCAAATATAGCCTCTACAGTATTTTAATCATGCTTAATTGTAATGTTTTTAGGGCTGTTTTATTATTAAAACAAATAGAAATATTTATACAGTACATTCCCGATTAACTAGGGTAATTGAGAAATGAATTCTAGATAATCTGTAAACTACTCAAAAAGTATCAGAATTGTGAATAAAATGCATTTAATATTAAAAAATAAATAAATAAATTTATACATACATAAGCAAATGTTCTGTAATTTATTGAAGGGAAACAAAATATTGATTTATTTCCAGCAAGGAATTAGTGTGATATTTGTAATTTTAATTTCATATTTTTATCACCAATTTATTTAAAATGTAATAAATTAATCTGAGGATTTTAAAAATCTTTCAGATAGTGCATCTAAGATAAAAGTTTAATAATTAACCATCACTTCTATGTTGCAAATTGCTTTCAGTTAATGCACAACCCAGATAATTGGGAGTCTACTGTATATTGTAAAGTAACTGCCACAATCTGTCTTTTTGATGAGAAGGAATTTTAATTTTTAAAATTATTGAGGTTATATTTTCAAACTATTGGTATATTTTATCAGAATGAATTTAAAATTTTCAAAAAAAAAAAAATTTAAATGTTTTGTTTAATGTATGATCTTTGTCATGCAGATAATTTGTAAAGATTTTAAATAAAGCATTTTAACAATCAAATTTGTGTTATGATTTTTCGTAAGGAAATTTTTTCCAATTGAAAATTTTATTATAATAATCCTTAAGACTATTATTAATTGTGCACTTAAATTTTGAATAATTTTGTTTGCTAAAATTTTGCTTTAGATGAAATCATGAAATTAAACATCTAATTTTTTCAGTACTTATCATAAACAGAATAAAATACAGTATAGCTGTTTTGTTGTAATTTTATTATTTCACTTATTATAATTGCATAACTTTTAAACAGCTGTTGTTTATTTTTGAACAATTCATACTGCTGGCAATATATAAGTTATAATAATAATAAAATAGGTGATATTCCAATTTAACCAAAAATATTTTGTATTAGTAATGGTTAAAAAAGGAATTTACTGCAAATAATTGCTCAGAGTCATAAATAGCTTAAATTTTCATATGGAAAAAAATATATAAAAATCAATCTTTGACTAGATAAACAAATACTCTAAGCATTCATTTCTATTATGAATAAATAAAGTCATTAATTATCAATGAGACATTTTAATAATTTTATCAATTATGAAAATTATTTTTAAAGAAGAAAAATATATTTGAAAGCTAATTTTTGACTATGAACTTAGATATCAAAATTCAAATAAATATGGAATCAAATAATCTTAATCTGTGCAACTTTTAAGAATAATAGGCATGACTTTTGTATTTATCCTAGTACATTACAATAGAGCAGGGATGCACAGACTTGTTAAGACCAAGGACCGCATGGATTCACTGTAACTTATAGGAGGACCACCAAAAAAACCACAAAAGTTATATCATATCATGTTTATTAATTACATGTTACAAAGAAACATAATCAAAATTAAACAAAGTTTTTTAATAAGATGTGTGGTATTGCATTGATTTAACAATATATTTTTTCATGTTGGGTTCGATATTTGTAGTAGCCAAACAAATTTAATTCTAAATTTTCATTAGTTAAGCGGCAGTGCTATCTTGTGTGAATGTACAATTTTTTAAATTACCATCAATATTCTTACCGGTTGGATATCAACTGAAAAAATACATATTCTATACTATTCCAAAGACATATTGATGACAATTATGTCTCTACACATTAATAAGAACACACCACACACACACACACACACACACACACACACACACACACACACAGTAAAAATAAAATGTTTATTATTACAAATATTATTTTTTCATTATTGTTTAAAAACATTCTTATCGAACCACTGTAAACATAATATCACTTCAGAAAAATATTACTTGAAAAAAAAACATTGGTCAAAACTTCAAATAATATTTCCTTGATTGTGTGACTTGTTAAAATAGCTCATGGTGAGGTGATAATTTCACTTCAGAAAAATATTACTTGAAAAAAAAACATTGGTCAAAACTTCAAATATTTCCTTGATTGTGTGACTTGTTAAAATAGCTCATGGTGAGGCGGGCCATCAACAAATCAACGAAGAGCTGCATGCAACCCGCAATTTGTGCATCCCTGCAATAGAGGATGTTCCCTAATTATGGAAATAAATATTCAAAATTGGGCACATTATTCAAACTATACTGGATATTATTCTAAAGATTAGGACTTCCATCTGAATCAGCATTTAGTAAATCAGCAGATCTCATGGATATCTCCTGTTTGGGATGCCCTATATGTAAAAGTAATCTTATACTAAAAGAAATGCACTATTTGATGCTATATTTTTATTTTATTAATAACTGATAAATTTATTATTATTGGCATACTTAATATTGAAATATCATTTAAATAATTTATTTTATCAACTTTCTTTAAAAGAGATTGAGGTTAGTAACAAAAGTGCTTTAACATTTTAAGCTTATTATAAAATCTTATTTTAAATTTCCATGAAATTTAATTTATTTTATTTTAATTTTTATTTTTATTAAAATTTAATTTATTTTATAATTATATTCTACTGTAAAAATTTTTCTACTGAAACTAATAAAGACAGATGTATTAGGTAAAAATATTTCTTAAGTAACATTAAAAGTTTTTCTGCCTGGTGCTATGTGTATTTTTCAGTTGGTATTTGAGCAGAATGCCTACTAATATTTTAAATATGAACAATTTATGCTTTGTATTTTACTGTTTTATTCTCAGGGAATATTTTTAAAAAATCAAATTTTCAAGTTTTCCTTCAGACAGATAAACTATCTCAAGAGAAAATAAGCAGAAAAACTTTAAAATGAATTGAAATAAAAATTCAAAGACAAAAACCAACAGACCATATTAACTTTTAAGATAATTTAATAAGTGAAAGAAAATTAAAATTTTTTTCACTTATGATAAATCAACTATAAATTGATCTATCATATACAGTCAAACCTCTTTAAGCCGCCACATCGGTTCGAAGGTCCTCTCTGGCGGTAAAGGAGGGTGGCGGTTTATGGAGGGTTTATGGTAACATGTGAGAAAACATGTATTTGAATGTCATTGTTTCATTTAATTAAAGATGATCAGAAATAAATTGCTGAGTAGCAGAAGGATTTTTATTTTTATATTCACAAATTAAAATCTTTTCGTGAACATCTAATGTCGTTTTTGACATTTTTCCGAGTAAGAAACAGCAACGATACTCACAACAGTTGATTTATAAAAAACGGTTTAAACTGTTCTTCTTCTTCCGCAAAGTTGAGGTTATGGCTCTCCAGTCTTCTCCTATTTTAAACGGTTATTTTGTAAAAATCCGTTTAAAGTTTTGGAATAGCTCATTTTGAAAACAGGGATGTGAATAGTCACAGGTGCGAGATTACAGTCTAATAAATGTTAACAGATAAATTACTTAATTGCCATCTTCTCTAGTGTTTCTATTTGTGTTGGTTGACCTTGCCATTCGATTGTTTTGGCGGTTTAAACAACTGATTTGTCTACTAATGAAATGGTTTTGCCTCCAGAAATGAGTGGCGGTTGGCGATTAGTGAGGTGGCGGTTTATAGAGGGAATTTCATGTTTTAACATAAAGGAGGAGATTTGTTATTGGCTTTCATCAGGCAAATAACGAGGGTGGTGGTTTATAGAGGGGCGGCTTAAAGAGGTTTGACTGTATTAGAGTAATCAAAATTATAATCAACAAAAATTAATAATGTAAAAACTATTGAAAAATTAATAAACCTAATATTTTCCATTTATTAATTTCTCAAAGAACTTCAAACACACATTGAATTTGATATATTTGAAATGTTTTTTCAAATGTGTTAAATTCAAAATTTCATATCCACTATATACTGTATTATATTTCCAAAAAATAAAACATAATTCCTTTACTTATATATAAAAATTTACTTACTTGAGCAACAGCTAAAATAATTTGTTCTATTCTCTTTATCACAGATTTTATATGGCTCTTCAAAATTACTACACAAAATATTGTTGATAATAATTTCATGAATATTAGTTATAGTTAAACTAACTGAGAAAACAGGAAACATTTTACTTATCCTAAATAGTAATTTTAATGCCTTAGTAGACTCTTTAAAAAAAGTAGCCATTATGCCTAAAAACATTCCTTAAAAAAAAATAGATAAAAATCATTAACAATATCAAAATAAATATTGCAAAATGATATAAACAAGATACATATGAATAGAAAATTATAAAATTTCATGAAAATTTATTTTATTTTATCTAAAAATACAAATGAAAAGTTTTAATCATGAATAACACAGCACACATGAAAAGTGGAAATAAACTTTAATTGAATTGAAGAACTTTCAGCTTTACTAAGCCATCCTCAGTAAATTCCTGCTTAGGATGGTTACATTAGTAAAGGTGAAAGTTCTTCAATTCCATTAAAGTTTATTTCCACTTTTGATTGTTGTGCTGTGTTATTCATGATTAAGTAAGAAGTGGGATGAAGTTATGCAATGAAAAGTTTTAATTAGATAAATTTAGAATAATAAAGTTTGTTCAATTTAAATATTTAACATTGAATTCTGTTGAATTACTGAAATAAAAAATGATAAATTTTAAAATCAAATTTAATTTAATAAAGTTTTAAAACTTAAACTCATCCCTGTTAAATAAAATGCAAAATAAAATTTCAATAAAGATGTAAAATTAAGAATTAATTTCATATTTTGGTGCAAAAACAGAAAAATGTTTTGGTAAAAATTAATAATTATTTCATTAATTATCATCACTGAAACTTTTTACATTTATTGTATTCATTATTTTGAAAGATGATTTAGTTTTTAAGAGAATGCTGCCTTGCACCAATATTGATAGAGAGTTTTGTTAATATATTTTATCTGATTTAACTGCTAAAACTTTTTAAGAATCTAAATAAGTTTATTTAAGAATTTATGTATTATTCTAATATATTAAATTGTAAAAATGGCAGGAAATGGAATTTATATTCTTATTATTTGCAATTATGACAAAATGTAATCAGTTTTAAAGTTAGAGACATACTAAAACCTAAGCTAATATAGGAATAAATAAAAACATAGAAGAGTCATATAAAATGTTTTAATTTAAATTCATATAAATTATGAAGAAATATTTATTTATATATGAGGAAATATTTTAAAACATTCATGTGTTAATCAGGGATTGATTGAAAAAAACAATAATTCATTAGCAATAAACAGTACAAAATTGTACAAGTCCCAAATTTAATGAAATTTGTTACATGATAACAGCTCTTTAGCAAGTAAATGAAATTTGTTTTAATATTTGCATTTAGCATTTCTATGAAGAATATGATAATTATTTTCATTTAAATATATATTAATATTTAAATTTTGTTCAATAGTAATGATAATAATAATAATAATTAATAAAGATATGAAAGAAGCATAATAGTATGAAAAAAAATTAAAGTTTTGAGTACAGTCTTGAAAACAACTACTTGAAGTTAACATCTACTCGAAACATAATTTTTTAAAAAAATAAGGATGCTCATGTAAATATCTGTTTCTATGTCATATATAGATCTATCTTATATATATGTGTGTGTAGTTCATAGGTTCATGAACAACTTTGAACATCAGTTTTCTGTACATGGAAGTAATATAGCATGAACTGTTATACATCACATTGATATGAAAGAAGTGCAGAGTTTTATTGCTGATTTGATTAGATCTAACTAGTTGTCTAAAGATTCATCCATTGATCAAAATCAGATTATTTTTACTTCAAATAAAAAAATTCCAAATTCTTTTTGCTTCTTCTTATATGAAAATAAATCTTAACAACAGCTCAAATTCAGGCAAAAGATTGATATATTTATTATTTGCTAAAGATATTTCAGCTTAAAGAAGCCATCTTCAGTAACATCCATCAAAATAACTTACAAATAAAACAAGCAATAATTTAAATATTGCGTTGTTCTATTGTAAGATATTTAAATTATTGCTTGTTCTATTTGTAAGTTATTTTGCTGGATGTTACTGAAGATGGCTTCTTTAAGCTGAAAGATCTTTAGCAAATAATAAATATATCAAACTTTTGCTTGAATTTGAGCTATAGTTAAGATTTATTCTCAAAATCAAATCTTGGCTCTGTGAAATCTAGAAGAAGTTGTCAATAATCATGTATGGCTTAAGCTCATATTCAACTTTTGAAAACAATTGATGGAGAGTTTTGCTAAGGAAACTTCCATAAACTGCATTATACTATTTTGAACATTATTTTAATTAATGAAATATTTTGCACTATTATGTTTTTCTAAAAATAAAATATATTTTATTGTTTTTATTATACATTTGGTTACTCTTTACCAAACATTTTAGTCCTAAAAAGGATTGTTTAAGTTCTGAAAAAACTGTTAAAATAGTCCCGAAAAGAACTTTTTATTAAGGTACGGTCAAACCTCGGAAGGTGCATTTCTAACTTCATCATCACTGCTACTGATGTCTGTATCTACAGAAAAACTGATGATAAATGGATTGACATGTTCTTCAATTAAATGATCCATTTCCCAATATAATTTGTCTATACCTTAAATATTCTCAATAACATTTTTCCAATTAGAAGCCGTAACATTACAAATAGTGGTCGATGTCAGCTGTTCGACATCAGGTAGCTTAAACGATGTATACTATCTGCCATTATTGCTAAATACTAAAGGACGGTGACATCATTCGTTGTATTTATTTAATTTTAAGCGATTAGAGATTTAGTTTAATATTTAATAGCACAACCATGAAATATGAATTATTAATTTGACAATTTTTTAAAAGATAATAAACATTTCAAATTGTTACCGATGAAAAAAGGTAAACTGCTATTGGATGAACGAAACAGAAATTGGCTATTCTATTGGATGACTTGACCTTTGCAATCCATAAGCTCTTTAACATATAAGGCAGGTCATCTTTCTTTGAAAAGGGTATAATTTGACTCTCTTCAGTTAATGTTGTTATAGTTTAGTCAGTACAAGAAAATATTAAAAAATATTTTCTTGTACTGACTAAACTATAACAACATTAACTGAAGAGGGTCAAATTAGTATGACCAAAAACGTTTTTATTATTGAAAAAAGAGTTTGAATTTTAATTTAAAAACTGCTAGTAGTGCTTGAATCTTAGATAAGTTAGAAGACATGTGTCCATCTGCTGTTCTGATCCTCTACTTTGAGTTCTCTGTAAAACAATGTGCATAACTTACTATATAGTATCCTTATTTGCTCAGTATGCAATAAACAATGGAAATGATCTGGTTCTTATACGATCTTATTTTCTACAACCTAGGTGGAATCAGGCTTAAAGAGACACATGATTAACTGTTAACTCCATCTCTCCCACCCTAGTTACAAATGAATCCAGAGAGCTTTTAATACTATATAAACAGTACTTATGAACTTTGGGATATAAGTCACCTTAAATGCCCTTGGCAGATTAATAACAACAAATACAATACCAAAAGGAATATTTGTTTTGATGTTTCTACTGGCAGATGATGGATGGTGTCTTATCAGGGTTTGCCTATTCCATTAACATAAGGAAGCTCCGTTTTGCCAAATTTCTGGTGGTCAGCGAGGGTGGTGGCTTAACAGGGGGGGTGTCTTATCAGGGTTTGACTATACAGTTTTAAACATAAATTTTTTAAAATCTTTGTTTTCAACACACTTATAACAGCAGTAATAAATAAACAAGAACATTTATTTACAAAAACTGAAATGTTTTTAGTTCATACAAACCATCTTCATCTTCAGCAAAATTAGAATTTCAGAATGTTTAAAAAGGTAGAATACTTAAGTTCTAGAACAAGTTTATTAATTCAAAAAACTTACAATTTATAACATATTCCAACTGCAAAACATGTTAACAATAAAATTTAATCAAAAGAATTTATTACCTTACATAAAAAAAATAAAAAATATTTTTTCAAATTTAGATAAATAAGAAAAGAATAATTATAAATGCATTAAGAAATTTTTTCAATACTGCTTTTACCGAAGTATAATTATTACTAAAGACAATACAGTTAGTAGTGCTGTATTGTCTTTAGTAATAATTACAAATGCATTGTTTAAAATTTATTTAATGTGCACATGGGCCAATATCACATACCACCACTCATAGCAATCCATGCTTTTGAAAAGTTCTCTGATGGCTGCTTGTTTATTTTATCTCTGATGCTAGCCCATTGTATTATTTCTGTAGATTCTCTCAGAAGTTCTGATTTTTGGCTATTACATGACTTTATTACTTTTACCTGCTCCATATTAATTATTACACCATATTCATAAACCTTCTAAACATTACTACTAACAGCCTTCCTACTTCTATGTCTTTTCCATGTTCTTGAAATCTTTCTTATAAATTCATTTTCAATTATATAATGTTGTTTCAGTAAATCATGGTTGTATAAGGAGATTTCATCCACCCATCTTATGTTCCTCAACATATTTTTCCTTACCATTTCTTAATGTGATGAACACTGTGGGACATCTTGTGAAAGCTAGAGTTCTACCTAGATTCTTAGCTATTCTTCTCATAATTGTATATGCATACTCTAATCACCTGCTTTAACTCCTTAACTGTAAAAAAACTATTGGACATTCAAAATTGAGTTTGAATGTAAAACCTGAAGATGGTACACTGTATTGAAAACGTTAGTTTTTTCATTGAATAAAAACTTTATCATTACACTCAACTTCAATATGTGCTTAATTGTATGATTAATAGTATAGTCACAGTTTTACATTTACTTAAAGAATACAGTACCTTCATAAAGTGATTTACTTCTGGATGTATAAAGATATCTAATAGTCTGGACTGGGTATCATCACTTCACCTCTGGTTTTCCAAAGTCTTCTTAAAGTTGTATATCAAATACATGAAGCCATAGTTCATAATTCTATTAAATTCCACTCTTTTTTCTCCTTCAGTACAATGTGTGAACATCTTTTAACACAACGATGCCCAGTTGAGATAAAGCAGAATTAAATTTAAATCATCCAACAGAGTGATGTTTTATAATGTTTTTCAATCTATTTGTTATTTTACATAAACTAATCAGGTTAGTTTTTGATTGAAGAAAAGTTTTTAGTTTTTTTTTTTCTAAAAAATCAAGAGAATTTACTTCATAACAGAACAGAAATGAATTTTGTACTATATTTTATCAATTTGTAATTAATTATCAAAAAAAGCAGATATCAGTAGTTACTCTACTGTAATAGAAAAATGTAAAGAATTTTGTAATTTTTAAATATTTTATCAGTAGTTCAATCAGTAGTTATTCTACTGTAATAGCAAAAAGTAAAGAATTCTGTAATTTTTAAATATTTTATTATAACTGTAAGTAATCATATTTTAATAAGAATGTTTATTATATAGGATTTATCACAAACTAATATTTGTTAAATGTAGATTAAATTGAATTTTATAGAGATTTCACATATTTTAAAATATTGTATTTTTTACTATTGTTTAGAAAAAAAATTTATAAAAAAAGCTAATGAGCAAAACTTGCTTTGAACTAAAATGACAGTACTATATATACAGGTAGAATCAATCCAAAAATTGCCTAGGAAATTTGATGAATATACAGTTTCAAACAGAGTTATATGACATAGTCACTGGACAGCAGAAGTTATTTTTAACAGCTGGTATGCCATACAGTTTGGGCACCAATGCATTAAAATAAAAACAGTATGCTGCTCTCTTATGAGCAATCGTATCATTTGACTCATGTCTGGACTGAGAAAGAGTTATAAATAGGTTTTTCTATAAACAGTTGTTACATGATGTCCTCTTTAACATAGACATTAATATCTAGAACAGTGCTTCTCAAACTATAGATCATGACCCTAAATGGGGTCGAAAAGCGAAATGCTGGGTCGCTAAAGTTAAATTCAAACACTTGAATTTCAGTTTATATATAATTTCACAAATGCTCAATATTTAATGTATGACAACATATGTATTTTCAGTGTAGCTGGTTGATTGTGTTCATCTTAATAAGTGTGTAAATGATTTATGCACTTGTATGTTTTATTTCATATTTAATACCTGGGGTCGCAAAAAATCTCGTAATGAAAAATGGGGTCATGAATGAAAAAAGTTTGAGAAGCACTGATCTAGAAAATATATTTCGCTATAGTTTTTTAGTTTAATGTTTATATGTAAGCCTAATCTGTAAAAACTTATTTAAGCTCCTCTAACTTGTCTGGTTCTTTCCATATAATAAAAATGGCATTTATATACTTAAGATAGTTTAAATGAAGGCTCAAATCTTAGAATTCTATTTTCTGCATATCAGAGTACCACCTCAACCAAAAAAACTTTAGCCATTGGGCTGCTATAGGGATGCTGTGAACTTTCTTATAAAACTTTTTCTTTTTCATATGTTATAATTTCTAAAATAGGAATTATAACATATAAGATCTGCCAGACTCTTACATGCAGTTGATGTCTGCTCTGCTCAGAAATGTTTTAAGAAAAGAACTGTAGAAGGTTAGATAGGTAAATGGAAGCTTAATGATGGAAGAAGTTGTTAGTGTTACATTATGGTACAGAACAGTTTCGGAGAGCTTATTTAGGAAGGCTTTTGCTGAAGATATACATTTAACATAACTTTGCAATCTTTGTGTATAAAAATTTGCCAATGCTTTTTTCAACAATTAGGTGTGCTGCAACTGGACTTATGTCTGCAAACAACTTTGAGCAGGCAGAATTGAATTCTTTTACATTTCAAGAAGGATGGAAATATCTCCATTTTCATTAGACTGTCCATTTCAGTACTAGGCACTTTGTGGGATTTTCTTATAGTTCCACTGCTTCTAATTTCTCTATATAGAATTTTAAGAATGTCTTATATGTTTCCCTTCTAAGTAAAGCAATTTGTTTGATTTTGTCTTCTCTTGTGAGGACTAAGTTCTCACTCAACCATTCCTCTATTTTTCATAAGCATAAATTCTTTATTTTGCTTATGATAATTCTACTTCCCTTCAGTTTTTTTGTGATATTTCTCTTTTACAAATTTCCATCTTAGATGTTTTTGCTGATTTCTTCTAGTGGTTCTTGAGTGTTCTACAGTTGGTATTAAATCTTGTATTTATTTTTTTAAAAATATCTATGATGGACTCCTTTCAAGCATTTGCTTAGCATAAAGAGGAATTTAATTATTTCCAATTTCTTAAGAATACCTTGTAGCTTAAAATAAGAACTCTCATTAACTAGTTGTTTTGTAAAAATCTATTTCAATTTTTTAATATGTTTTTGTCTTAGGTCTTTTGACAGGACATCTATTTGTGTTTTCAGTGAGCACACAGCTTCTAATATTTCTGTTTTCCCATTTTGCATAACAGTAGAGTCTAATTGCTTCTTCCTGCATTTCAGACAAAAAACAGATATTTTTATTATGTGGAAAGAGCCAGACAAGATAGAGGTACTTAGATAAGTTTTTACAGATGAAACTTTAGACTTAGTTATAAGCATCAAGCAAAAAAATTATAAAATATAATTTCTAGATATTTATGTCGATATTAAAGAGGATCAATATGTAGAAAACTGTTTATAGAAAATTTACTTTTAGCTCTATCTTAGTTTGGGCATGATCAAACGATTCAATTTCTTATAATAGAGCAGCAGTCTGTTCTTATTTTAAAAGATGTTCACACATTATACCAAAGAAGGAAAAAAGAGCAGAATTTAATAGAATTATAAGCTATGGTAGAAAACATGGTTACATTACCACTTGCATTTAATATACATCAATGGGTTGCATTCAATATACAACAGCTTCAAAACTTCAAAAACTTTTTTTGGAAAACTAGATGTAAAATGATGGTAATATTCAATCTGAACCATCAAGTATTCTTATATATCGAGAAGTATATCACTTCATGAAAATGCTGTATTCTTTGAATTAAGTCTATGATTATGAGAAGAATAGTTAAGAATCTAGATAGAACTCTAGCTTTTATGAGATCCCACAGTATTCACAGTACCAAGGAATAGCATGGAAAAGTATGTTGAGGGCATAAGATGAGTATAAATTTCCTTATATAAGTCAGTCCTATCTATTTTGGTACCCTTCGGCAAAATTTAAATTAGCAACCTTCATCTATCATAACACTTTATAAAAATATTCATAACTATAAAAGTCAGCTAATGACCACATGGAAATTGCTTTTCCACGTGGCCATTAGCTGACTTTTATAGTTATGAATATTTTTATAAAGTGTTATGATAGATGAAGGTTGCTAATTTAAATTTTGCCGAAGGGCACCAAAATAGATCTTGTATGGAATCTTGTAGATTCCAGATCCCAAGTCTCCAGTTTTTCAAGAAAGGGTATTAAACCTCATCTTCAACCTTCTAGCTAATCTCATCATGGATAGATAAGGCAGTGACAGGATCTAAAAGTGATCGTCACCAAACATTCTATGTGCAATTCAATGCCTTAAATCAATGGTTTCCAAACTTTTTGTGTCTGCACCCCCTTTTTTCATAAAAATTGGTATGCCCACATTTTCATAACTAATATTAGAATGTTATGTCTAATATTATAAATAAAACTTAAACAAACCTAATCATCATGCCAATTTTTCCCTTAAGTATAACAGATTTTAATGATTTTTTAAAAATAATTTAAACTAATTTTAGCATCATTTCATAATCGGAATATTTATTAATTATTTAATCAATAAGTGGCATCATCTATTAAACTAATAATTATCTGGAGAAAAAGTTTGCCTTGGCCCAAGATCGAACCAGGGAACTTTGGGCTACCATCCCAATGTCTTACTCTATCAGCAAAGTCCGATAGGGTAAGACATACCCCTATCGACAAAGTCTGATGTCTCTAATCAAAAATTCTAAATTAATATAATGATCTGGAGAATCAATCCGCTCATTGTCCTCAGTAGTCTAGTGGTAAGACATTGGGACAGTAGCCCAAAGATCCCCGGTTCGATCCTAAGCTGAGGCGGATTTTTCTTCAGATAAAATTCTAGTTTAATTATTAATTAATAGATGGAGCCACTCATTGATTAAATAATTAATAAATATTCCGATTATGAGATGGCGCTAAAATTAGTTTAAATTATTTAAAAAAATCATTAAAATCTGTTATACTTAAGGTAAAAATTGACATGATGATTAGGTTTGTTGGATTAAAAATTCCCTTATGGTTTGTATTATAAAATATTATAAATACTTTCTATTTGCAATTTATTATTCAAAACAATATACCATATTTTGTATACATAAAGTTCTTATAAAAATATATATTATAATTTTAGTATAATAATTTTTAATATAATTAAATCTTACAAAAAAAAACAAAAAATAGAATACAATATTACAACATAATATTTAATGTGATGAGTGGGTTTGTTTTCAGTACAAATTCTCTCAAATTGGGGTGTCATTGAAGTATATGAAAAAATCAGCGCCATTAGCAGTAAAGAAAATAAATTTTATTAGCGAGAGCTTGACTAACGTTTCGGCAATTACGCCATCGTCAGGTACCATATTTTTTTTTCATATATTATACTGAGTATAAGCAGTAGAATTCTTGTATTTTGTGTCATTGAAGTTATGGCTATTTGCAATTCTTTTTCAATCTTTAAACAACTTCCATATTTTGTTTTTAAAACAGTTACAGCAGAAAGTTTCTGATTATATGAATGTATGTACTGTATTTAAAACCCTTTTGTTGATTCATTTTTTTAATACCAATTTGAATTTATTTTTTATTTATTTGTCTCAAAAAAGATGTTTTTATTAATTCTTATGTATCCCCTGCCATAGACTAGCATCTTCTAGAGAGGCCGGCTCTATGGTTGCAGGCGCCCTGGGCAAGCTGAACTTTGGCACCCTTTTAAGTATAATTATAAAAATTTACACAAAGAAAAAACTATAAATATAGAAATGAGTTTATTACCGGATTGTTTTTAACAAAAAGTGAACAATAATATTGTTTTTCCCCAACTAATATTTGGACAGTATGAATATTTAGCCTATTAGCCTATCTAAAACATTTTTTTTTTTGCCTTTAGATCAATAAATCTTTTTGTTAGCACTTTCTATATTTATATTTTTGGCAATATCATTTTCTATAGACAAAATTGCCAAAGAATTCATTCTGTTTTAAGAAATGGAGGACTGTATGTATGTTTTTATAAGCTTTAGTAAACTACAGCTTCTCTCGCCAGTGGCCACAGTAATAGGTATTGTAAGCATTATTCTTAATGCCACCCATAGATTTGGCATGACATCCTGTGTAACTTATTAGTGTTTATGAACCTAATTTATAATATATATATAGAGAGGAACTTGTTTTTTCCCCATCTTAAAAACATCAGATTGAAAAAATATTTTATTTATTATTTTCACTTTTTCTTTTTTTGGAAGATCCTTGATGGCGCCTTAGGCACATGGCGCGCCCCAGGCAATTGCCCGAGTTGCCAGTACCTTGAGCCAGCCCTGAGCACACCCCACAGTTTGGAAAACACTGCCTTAAATAAAACCTAATTTAATTGTAATATTGTCTGGATTGGCCTCACAAAAATACTTTGGTCTTTCTGCTCTGAAGAAGCTGGGTTCAATTCCAGATCCCACTCCTTGGAATGTTTATTCATGGAATCTAGATCTAACCTGTCATCATCCAGCTGACTCTTCTGCAATGGTGGGCAGCCTTGATAGAGACTATTTTGCCCTGCCAGGTAAAATCCAGACTTCCACAGTGTTACTTATGTTATGACCTTTTGATTTTTTATCTATTATGTTAATAGCTTCTGCAATTTTCCTTTTCAGTGGGTTATCTATTTTCTTAACTGTCTTGGCATCATCCTAATTTACCTCTGTGTCAAAGCTGGCAATCCTCTATGCCAGGAATGTCTTCTCATTTTTCTCTGCTGTGTCTTTTTGGTGTTCTGACAGTCATTTTTGCAGGAAACAGGAAGTGTAACCAACATACATCTCATTCTCTGTGTGTCTAGGTTCTTAAAGGAAATGCAATGACTTCTCAATTCCAGAGAAGTCGTTGCATTTCCTAGCATCTTTGTCATTTCTCAGTTAGATTAAACACTGTTTTCCTCCTGTTATACATGATTTTATTCTTTGTTATTTTTTCTAACTTTCTTCTAAACTTTCTAAAAATTTGGTTATTTTCTACAGAGTATATTTTTGTTTCTGTATTGTGTGTGTTGTTGTTGTTGTCATTGACATTTCGTCTAGTATTTTTGCATGTGATTTTTTCTGTTAGTTTAAGGATGGTGTTCCAATTATAACCATGTAATTCTCCTTGGTGGAATACCCATTCAAAGGGCCATATCTTGATTGGTACAGTGGTCAATATACTCTGTAATAAGGTCCTAAACGCTGCCATTTTGTAATGCCACAGTTCTTTTGCTGTGGACTTAATAAAGAATGTTCTGTATGTATTCTTTCTGAACACTAATGTAGTTGCCATTGGCAATTTTAATGCTAACATCTAAATAGTTAATAGTTAATTCATCTCATTCTTGCTTTTTTAAACTAAGACCTAAGGACTCATTGCTTAATAAGTTCTTGAGATTATAACTATCACTCTTTTTCTCCTTTACTACTAGGATATTGTCCACGTAACTTTTATAGAGATGGATGTTCACACTTAATGTTGGTATAATGGATTCTTCTATTTTACGAACAACCAATTCCGCAAGGGGGCTGCCAATTGGAACCCCTTTAGTCTGTTGGTAATATCTGCCATTAAACAGAAAGTATGATTTATGTAGTAACAGGTGGCATAACTTTCTAATCATAAATGGTTTACACTCTTTCTGTGGTATGTATGATAACAGGAGACGACAGTTCTATGCATGCTGGTTCAATTTCTATCTTATGATACAAGGATTCAAAATCGTAAACTTCCAGCATCTCATCAATAACGGGTCCAACTTCAAATAATGCATCTAACATTTTTTTGGCTGACTGTATGAACCAAGGGTATCCTTTCATGTGTTCTAAGCACATTTTGTTAACACTGATTTGATTTTGTACATCAGAGAATTATGTTTCTCCACAACAGGTCTAAAAGAAATTTGTTGCTTATGCAACTTAACAAAGGCAAAGAGTCTTGGCATTTGTGGAGCTTTAATAATGGTGTGGTATTTCTTAAGAAAATTGGCATTTTCTTTGAATGTATTAACCTACTAACCTCATTGACAATTCATTCTGTTGGGTCATCTGTTAGCTCTTCACAGTATATATCCTGTAACTATTTATAATAAAAACTGTTCATAAGTCTGTTTCTTCAGAATAACCATCATTTTAGTCTTATCGTCTTTACAACATTTGACTTCATTATTAAGTAGCCATTCTTTTGCTGTTTTAACTTCATTCTAAGTTTTTTTAACTTGTGTCTTGACCTCGTTGTTTTCATATGTTACATTTCTAGAAATTGACCATCATACTTCTTCTGCAAGAGTCTGATCACAAACTCTTGCAGAAGAAGTATGATGTAAGCACAAACAACCATACTGTGAAGAGCTGGCCCTGATTATGATTTACTGAAAGCAACATTTTATAGGTATCACTAAAAGGAAGTTATTAGATAGATTACAAGAAGAAAGCAGGAAGGCTGTTAAAAGTAGTATTTTTTATAAGTATGGTGTGATAATTATGGTAACTGGGAATAGGAAAAAGTGATAAAGTCATGTAATAGTCAAAAATCAGGACTTCTGAGAGAATCTATAGAAATAATACAATGGGATAGCATCAGAGATAAAATAAACAAGCAGTCATCAGAGAACTTTTCAAAAGCATGGATTGCTATGAGTGGTGGTATGTGACATTGACCCATGTGCACATTAAATAAATTTTAAAAAATGCATTTATAATTATTCTCTTTTCTTATTTATCTAAATTTGAAAAAATATTTATTATTTTTTTTATTTTATGTAAGGTAATAAATTCTTTTGATTAAATTTTATTGTTAATATGTTTTGCAGTTGGAAAATGTTTTAAATTGTAAGTTTTTTGAATTAATAATCTTGTTCTAGAACAGATCAATGCTTATTTACACTAACTGCTTAACCCTATCTGAATCTACTAGTTCCAAAAAAACAGCACTACACGCAGTATAGTTACAACTTTTCCTTTATTAAATTCTGCACTAACGTTTTCGGTGCTTCCGCACCCTCTTCAGGCACAACTCTCACTACAACTGTTACAACACACGGGATCTAAAACACCGTTGCCATAGCAACCCCCTTTACTTTTCTTAGAACGGGCTTTGTTTACATTACGTTTCCAATCCCCGCTACATTAAATCAACTTCACCAATAACCCCCACCTTTAACCCATCACATCAAACCAAATTCAAACATAAACAAAAACACCTTCCCCCCTACCCCCCAGCCTTAAAAACTATATACATACCCAAACCATGTACAAAGTAACCATATACAAATTTACAAAATAGTTATATACAACCGCACTTACACAGTCCAGTGTCCTTTAAATTCTTCCCATATATATATTATGAAAATAAAGTTTTGTATTTTAAGTTTTAAAACAGTTTATCTGTTAATAAAAAATTCAAAATAAAAGAAAAATTTTTAGGAAAAATAGTTCTAAATTAAAATTTGAGAAAAAAAAAAAAGAATTACAATATTCAAAAAGCTATAATAATTGAGTTAATGGATAATCAGTCCATTAATAAAAATTTTAAAATACAGGGAGATGTATCTACTTTAACATTTATTTATTGAAACAAATTAAATCATATAAATACTAAAAAGAACTATATTGACAATGTACAGAAAAATATTCTAACACAATATTTTGTTTTGTTGGTCATTGTTTTCAAATTGTCTAATATTAAAGTGTGATTTTCAGACATACTATTTTCAAAAATTGATCCAGGTTTATTGTTCATTGTTTTTTAGATCAAATATAAAGAATACTGGACTTATTCCATAAAAATTTATACATATTAATTCCAAAACATAAGATTCACTGAAGTTTTTAATATATATATATAGTAATTTTGTATAGATATATTTCATATTCTCATAAAACAATTTAATGATGAAATTTAATTGACCATAAAAATTATTAAATAGAAATAATTTACCAAATTAATTTTGAATCTTTAATATGAGAAATCAAGTATGCATCAATATAGAAAATAAAATTTTATATTGTAGTAGTTATTTTTTCCAATGAAAATTTCAAAATAATGGAAAATTTGAAATTAAAAATTTACAATCAATCCTAATTTTTTTCCAACAAGACATAGTAAAGAATCAGTTTTGAAATGGCTATTTCTGTTTTATATTACAACTATCTTAAAGCATTATTTTATTATATTGCAAATTATCATCCAAATATTTATTAAACTGTGTGTTATGATTTGAAATAATTAAATTGAATTTTTCACATTAAAAAAGGTTTAATAATATTTTCTAGAAACCAATTCATATCAATTTGCATATGATCTCCAACGGTTTCCAAAAAATGCAACTTTCCCTTCATGTCCATTTGTTTTAATCCCAACCAATCCTCCTTGTATAATATGCTCTCTTGTAATGTGTGAACTTTATCTGCTTGTCCTTCATCATAAAACCCAAACCACTCAGATATTGGTGGATCTACCATATGGTCCTCAGAAAATCTAATCATGACAAAGTTTTTTAATTTCATCAAATTCTCTTTATATGTTCTATTTTTATTTAGTTCATTATTAATATCAGCCAGGAAGATACTTTTCTCTTTATATTCCTGCTCATTGAGAGGATCATGCCAATATTCTGCTTGTACTAGAAAGCTCTGCAACCAATCAGCATAGGCTTCATAGTTGAGAAGTTTTCTAATAAAATTACATATAGCAACTTTCTCTCCAGGACAATGAGGTAAACCATACACTCCCTGATGCTGTCCTCCGAAAGTGATCAAATTAAGCATAGGTGGTTGAGGGCAGCGTTGTGCTAAACCTCGCAAGAACTGTCCACCTTGTGAAAAGCCAATAGCATTGTAACCATTTTTTAACTGAGAGTCAGAATTTAGCTGTTCACAAGCTTTTTCAATTTGAGTATTAACGTTTAAGAAAAAAGAATTTTCAATCTCTTGAATCATATTTTCACCAATTTTTATTGAATATACGTAGACGTTTGGAATGTTTTTCTCCAGAAAATCTTTAACTTCTCCCATACTCAAAGGGTTACAGCAACTATCACCCATACCATGCCATAATACTACAGGTGGTGCACTACTTGTTAATTCTATTTTGTTTATAACTAAAATAAAATATAAATAAGCATAACTACAGAGAAGCGACATTATTGACACAACCATCTCATTAAACAAGGTAAACCAATGATAAACTCGTGATTCAGCATTGCTATTTTCTGTTTATAACTTACTATTAATATAATCTGATATAAATTAAACTTTTAACGTTATTATCAAATTAATAACTTGCATTAATTTAAAAGTAATAATAATATATATTGGGTTGTCAGAAAGTAATTTCGTTTTTTCCCACCAGTGGTGTTAGTTGTATTTTTACCCGCTAATTTCATTCTAAGCCATATTGTCATAAATTTCGACAGCTAACGTTTCAAGGTAAAAAAAAATCAACTGCATAGAATCAAATTTTTTTTGGTGTCCTATCAAAAATGGAAAATAAGATGCAGATTTTCGGTATGTTTTGCTTTTTTATTACCGAAAAAGTAAGAATGCTGTTCAAGCAAGAAAAAAGTTGTGAAGTGTTACAGCAACTATCACCCATACCATGAAGTATGGGTGATAGTTGGAGAAGATGTATTAACAGAATGCCAGCGGCGGCCGGATGGCCGAGTGGTAACGCGTTGGCGTACCACGCTGGAGATGGCCGAGTGGTAACGCGTTGGCGTGCCACGCTGGAGGACCCGGGTCTGGTCGCGGATTTTTTCGGGGTACTGGGTCCGGTCCGGTGATCCCCGTCCTTCACCATTCGGCCCCTCCACTACGGGTGTGGGTGCAGCCCATGATTGAAAGAAACTGACTCCGCCCCCTTAGTAATCTTCCTGATTAAAAAGGGGGCGTAAAATATGCAAGGGAAAAAAAAACAGAATGCTAGTGCCAAAACAGGTTTGCAAAATTTCATTCTGACAATTTTGATGCTAAAGATGCACTCCGAACACGGCCGTGCGGTGCTATGAGGCACTTTCCACCAAGTGGGTACTAAGAGGTTATTCCAGTGCCCACCACGGGCCACCTATACAGGGCCGTTCGGTGAAGGCAGAGAGGCGACCGCCTCAGGCGGCACTGTAAGGGGGCGGCATAAGCAGATAAATCAAAATACAATTTGAACCATTCAATAATTTTAAAAATCTTTACGCAACGCTTTTCTACATTGTGTTCTGCTTTGAGCTTACAATTATTGACAATATTTGATTTTAATATTAATTTGTCTCGAGAAGTGGCGAGTGTTTAAATTAGTAAATCAAAATAAAACAAAATCCGAACTAGCTAATAGGACCTTAAAATAAAACTAGAGATGCAGGAGCGCTTTCTGGCTGTACTGCCCCTCTTCAGCTGCACAGAAAGTGAGCGTTAGCAGAGAACCTAACAGAGAATGGGACATCTGTAAAAACAAGTGTAAATTGTACTTTAAACCCCGGATATCAGAGAAACGGTAAAAACAAACAGACTGTGCATGTGGGAAAAATGTTAGGCAAAAAGGGGGCGGAAATATGGCGATAACAGATAAAAAATTTACGTTTTCACATTTAAATACTATAGTTATGTTGATTAAACAGGTACTCCCGAGCACTGAATATAGTCTTTATCCAGAGAATATAATAAGAAAAGAAAAAACATTTACGGGGAGGCATTTCGAAGACTTGCCTCATAATGAGAAAATCTACAGCACGGCCCTGACTCCGAAGTTTCATCTTTAGCATCAAAGTTAGTTGAAACTGATGATGATAAAATAAAGGTGCTGGTTGAAGCAAACTGCTGAATAACAACATGAGAAATTGCTACAAAAATGAATTTATTGAATTCAACTGTTCACGACGAGTTGAAACGTTGATATTTGGGTTCCACATTTCTCAAAGAAAGATTTCGTTCGACATCTGTGATTTCGAACGAAATCTTTTTCATCGCATCGACATCTGTGATTTGTTGCTCAAACGTGAAGAGAATAATTCTTTTCTGAAGTGGATCAACTGTTGTTGAAAGATGGATTGTTTACAACAAAATTGAACGCAAGCAATCATGGAGCAAAGAAATGAACTGGCTCAAAGCACTCCGAAACCCGATATTCATCAAAAAAATGATGCGCTTTGTTTGGTGGGATTTCAAGGATTTATTTTTTTTTTTTGAGTTTCTTCCACAATTAATTCGGAAGTGTATTGCCATCAATTGGTCAAATTTGAGTGATTCCATCAAACAGAAGAGGCCAGAACTGATTAACAGAAAAGGCATAGTGTTTCACCATGACAATGCTGAAACTTCATACAAGGTTGATGACTCGGCAGAAGCTGTTACAGCTTGGATGGGATGTACTACCACATCCACCATATTCACCTATCTGGCATCCTCTAATTATTACTTATTCCAGAGTTTACAGAATTCTTTAGACGGCAAAACATTTTGTTTAAATGAGGATGTCAAAAATCACTTGGTTCAGTTTTTCGCAAGCAAAAGATCAGAAATTCTACGAGCATGGAATTGTGCTACTACCAGAAAGATGGCAACAGGTGTTGGACCAAAATGGTCAATATATAATTAAATAAAATATTTATATACTATAAAAAATTGTCGTTCATTTTCATAAAAAACGAAATTACTTTCCGAACAACCCAATATTTATCCTTTTTGAAATATACTTTTATTAAATTCTCATTATATATTCTTTTATTTCGCTCATTGATATCAACTATGAAGATACTTTTCTCTCATATATATTCCTGTCAAGGCTGGTCGCTATTCAATGTTAGAAAAATGAAGCCGTCATTGGACTTCGCCATGTTGCTAGTTGGCTACTTTCCCGAACGTACAGTACATTAAACGCTATAGTAAATTGATTTTGTTTTGGTGGCCAAAGGTATATATAATTAAATAAAATATTTATATACTATAAAAAATTGTCGTTCATTTTCATAAAAAACGAAATTACTTTCCGAACAACCCAATATTTATCCTTTTTGAAATATACTTTTATTAAATTCTCATTATATATTCTTTTATTTCGCTCATTGATATCAACTATGAAGATACTTTTCTCTCATATATATTCCTGTCAAGGCTGGTCGCTATTCAATGTTAGAAAAATGAAGCCGTCATTGATGGACTTCGCCATGTTGCTAGTTGGCTACTTTCCCGAACGTACAGTACATTCAACGCTATAGTAAATTGATTTTGTTTTGGTGGCCAAAGGTATCTCATTTATTTTAGTAAATGTGATGAATAGTTAATAAATTATAAGATTCTAATAGTTAATAAAAAGGATAGTGAACCCCAATATACAGTATTAAACCATTTTATTATTACTGTATAATCTTTTATAAATACACTTTTTCGATAATTTCGAATGAAGTGCTCAAAATACTTCAAATTTCGCATTTTCGTAATCATTTAATGTTTCGAGGAAGAAAAAATTGATTTAAAGGCCATTAAGAGTAAACTGTCAAAAAAAAAAAAACACCATTATATGCACTTTATGCTAAAGAAAATGATAAAGCTCGAATGAAGTGCTCAAAATACTTCAAATTTCGCATTTTCGTAATCATTTAATGTTTCGAGAAGAAAAAAAATTGATTTAAAGGCCATTGAGGGTAAACTGTCAAAAAAAAAACAGCATTATATGCACTTTATGCTAAAGAAAATGATAAAGTATGAAAAAATAACAAACACAAACGGAATGAATAAAATTTTATTTTTTTAGGTTAGGTTAGTTGAATTAAATCGCCTTATCGCTCTAGGGATAATCTGTATCTGGCCTCGGACACTTATAGAGCCCATCACCCATGATGAGGTCAACCGCATGGTTGAAAGATGGGGTTCAATGGGCCGGGCCTAGACCCCAAAACATTTTGTTTAAATGAGGATGTCAAAAATCACTTGGTTCAGTTTTTCGCAAGCAAAAGATCAGAAATTCTACGAGCATGGAATTGTGCTACTACCAGAAAGATGGCAACAGGTGTTGGACCAAAATGGTCAATATATAATTAAATAAAATATTTATATACTATAAAAAATTGTCGTTCATTTTCATAAAAAACGAAATTACTTTCCGAACAACCCAATATTTATCCTTTTTGAAATATACTTTTATTAAATTCTCATTATATATTCTTTTATTTCGCTCATTGATATCAACTATGAAGATACTTTTCTCTCATATATATTCCTGTCAAGGCTGGTCGCTATTCAATGTTAGAAAAATGAAGCCGTCATTGATGGACTTCGCCATGTTGCTAGTTGGCTACTTTCCCGAACGTACAGTACATTCAACGCTATAGTAAATTGATTTTGTTTTGGTGGCCAAAGGTATCTCATTTATTTTAGTAAATGTGATGAATAGTTAATAAATTATAAGATTCTAATAGTTAATAAAAAGGATAGTGAACCCCAATATACAGTATTAAACCATTTTATTATTACTGTATAATCTTTTATAAATACACTTTTTCGATAATTTCGAATGAAGTGCTCAAAATACTTCAAATTTCGCATTTTCGTAATCATTTAATGTTTCGAGGAAGAAAAAATTGATTTAAAGGCCATTAAGAGTAAACTGTCAAAAAAAAAAAAACACCATTATATGCACTTTATGCTAAAGAAAATGATAAAGCATGAAAAAATAACAAACACAAACGGAATGAATAAAATTTTATTTTTTTAGGTTAGGTTAGTTGAATTAAATCGCCTTATCGCTCTAGGGATAATCTGTATCTGGCCTCGGACACTTATAGAGCCCATCACCCATGATGAGGTCAACCGCATGGTTGAAAGATGGGGTTCAATGGGCCGGGCCTAGACCCATGGTGGAAATATACAAGGTGTGCTATTCTCAAAGCTAATTTTCGTATTATCTGCGCATGACGTCATATTAGGAGCAGAAAAGCGTTGGTAGTCTAATTGGTAGTACATACTGAATGCTATGTCTATTAAAATTTAAACTAAAATACCAAGTTGTGCAGTTTTTGAATGCAATAATTATAAAAAAATTTCTTTAATTTATTGTAAAAAAAAATAATTAAATGATAAAATACAATATTCTATATGAAAGTTGATCTGCAAAAAATATAATTAAAAAAAAGTTTAATTTACATAATTTTTAAGAGATTATAATTTTTTTTTTAAAGTTTACAATATGCGTTCAGTATTTTTACAAACTGCATCTATTCATTCAATTGAAACAAAGCTAATTAATAAAAAATTTATTTTATCTGCTTCAAAATAATTTAGATGTAAACTTTTTTCAATGAATGAAAGCTTATTTAAAATTGTTTTAAAGAACTTTTGTAAAAATTCTATTTAATGAAATAGCCAAATTACAGATACACTGCAGATATATTAATTTTTCTGGTTTTATTGAAATAATAATTTTTGCATAAAATTAAAAATAATTTTATGTAATGTTTTATAATACAAATATATAGTTTAATTATACAAATTATTAAGTATAGTATAATTTTTATTATTATTTAAATTACATTTGGAATGATGATGATTATTCGATATTTAGTTAATGTTATCATGGGAAAATTGATTAAAAATATTTATCATAATCAGAAATTGGAATTTTCTGCTTGACTATAGCTTGAGAATTTAACATGTTCAGTACTTGACACACAACAATTTGCAAACAGTTAAAAACTGCAAAGTCTACTGATTATTCCAAAATAATCAATAGATACCAGAAAATAGTTTATCATTGTGTAGAATACAAAACAAGTATTCTATAATCTTTAATTCAAACATTGCGAAACCAAATATTGGTAAGAGAGAGTGTTCAGGATTATCATTGATTCATTGATTTTTGTGAAGTTTCTGAATTTTAAGCCTGAAAAAATAATTAAATTTTCATAAATTACATTAAAATTTGTGATAGACTTTGAATTTCTTATAAAATTTTATGCTCACATATGTAGAAACGAAGCTTATTAACATTTTTAATTTTACAGTTTTAAATCTTGGAAAGGAAAATTTTTGAATTATTATTTTTTGATGATTAAATTATTATTATTATTATTATTTTTCTATAAATTTTTATGTTTAATTGAGAAATATTCTTAATTTTTAAACTGGAGAAAAGAATAAGTCTATAATTTGTACCAAAAAAGCATTTTAATTAATATCAAATCATCAAAAATTTACTTCAACCAAATTGGTAAAAATACTGTTAAAAATTTGAATTTTTTTTTAATTTAATAGAATTTTACTTGTAAAATATATATCAATTAGAAAAGATAAATAATATCAAATATTTGAAAATCATGTCTTATAGATTAGTTACTTTATAGATAACAATATTTACTAAATAAATATTCTATATCTTCAAATGATGTATTCTTAGCTCTTGAGGAAAATCTGTATAGTCCGTTATTTTATGCCGTAACTTGTTTCAAGTCTAATTTTTGACTACCAATGAATTTTCCTTGTAAGCTTATGATACATTGTCATTATTATGTATTATTTTTATATTTTTTAAGTTAAAATTCTAAAATAAAAGATGCCATATTTTTGAATGCCAGAATCTCAGAGGAGGGGGGGAAATAATTACAGAGCTATTTGCTAAATGGCCTTATAGAGCACGAGCAAATTTAATAAAGGGAATTATTAGCTTCCAAACTAGAATGCTAAAAATTAATTTCCATTTGTTATCTCATTATTTAATCAAAAATTATATAGCAATTGACATTTAGATTTCCAGTTTGCTATTTTGAATTTAATTACCATCCAATTACCCACACACCTTTTAAATGCAGACCAGAGACCAGAAAATAATAACAATGCGAGGCACCATATTAGGTTGAATTATTAGTCGCAGCCACAATAGTCGCATTCAGTGAGGGGATTTTAAAAAAAAGGTTTCCATTGTTATAAGAGTCCGAAAGCATTATTCCAAAATTGCTACATAAGTACGGATTTGTAACCAGGGTTGGCAAAATTCCCACTCGCAAATCAAATCAAAAAATCCCAACTCTGACAAGTTTATATATTGCATGAGGTTTATAGTTACACATATGCTTTACAATAAACTGAAAGTTGGTGAGTTGAGGGAGAGTATTTTTTATTTTTAATCTTTAGACGGTGAGAGTTTACCTGGAAATTGTTTTTTTTAACATTTTTTTTTTACTCAGAGATCCATGTACTCCTATTAGGTGCCAGGTCAAGGTCATTCTTGGATAAATTCCAAATATATAAATGTATGTGTTTTTTACCCTTGTGATCATGGTATAAACTTCATTCGTTCATTCCCAAAAATCCTAACAGTAGTAGCCGAGTAATAGGCAGTCAGTGACTTTAAATAACGCTATCGATTCCGTAGAAGGGAGATCCGCTCCACCCTCGCCGGGGTGTGGCACATTTCTGGCCCCCTTTAATCCCCGCTTTAGTACAGTCACGTGGTTACGTACCTACTCCCAGTTTCTAGAAAAATACATGGCATATGCGCAGAAGAAGCGAGGCACCGAAAAGAAGAGAACCGGTCGTGCCTGCGGGACACTCCAGATGGACTGTTTTTCTGGTCGGAACTTGTCCCTTCTCAGGCCGAAATCAATTGTAGGACTAGCACCCTGTTATTAACGGGTAGTTTACACGTCGGCATGTCGGAGAAACAGGATCTCGTTTCGGTGCGAAGCATCAAAAGCTGTTTAATGGTACGGTTTAGACGATACCATTGCCGAACTGCATGCTTCTCACTTCCCCTCCATCGCAATGGGGGCGCTCTTAGCGAAGAAAAAAAATTAAATTCGTATAACTTAATATCGAAAATCCGAGTTTTAGAATTTTCGCTTAAGTTAAAATGCGTCCCATTGGCTACCGGTTTAGTCACGTGCCTCGCTAAAGTCAACTTTCGGCCAAATCAATGAGTTCAGAGCCGAAATGACGACAACGATAGGAGTGGGTTATTTAAAACCTTGTTCAGCACAACGGTTATCTTGTGTAGTTCTGTTCTGTAAAAATAAACACTGCATTTTTTTTTGTCTTCCCTTTTACTATCTCTGTAGGCCGACTCGACTGTCCCGCTTCTTTTTCCGCATTATAATTACAATTTCGACTGAAATTTTAATCTGTGGACATCGCGCGCGTCTTATTTTTTTTGGAAGACAGAAAAATAGAATTTTTTTTTTTTTTTTTTTTTTTTTTTTTTTTTTTTTTTTTTTTTTTTTTTTTTTATTTTTTTTTTTTTTTTTTTTGACGGTTCGGTCGATCGTCGGTTCTATTAATTATGACGATTTTTATGTTGGTTGCTTAATGGGAATCGAACGTTACGGTTAAAAGGACGTACTCCATCCATTTAGAGAAACGTGGGATTTGTCGGGATGTGATTAACGGATAAAATCGATGAGTTTCCGAGGGCTTTACTCTTTCCCTTGAGGATAAATGACGGGAACGCTTAAGTGGTTACGATATTTATTGGTCAAGCTATAAATGGCGCAACTTAGTTTTAATTATCTAACGAGTGGATGCTAACGATGGTGTTTAGATAACGTATATTATACTTAATTTGGATGTTTTTAACAATCTGCCGGCCACTTAAAATGATGTACTTTTTTTTTTTTTAATCGGCTTTTTTCGGGTGATTTTTTTTCCGTACGCTTGCTAATTTGGCAGTTGCACTTAAATAAGAATTCGAGGTGTGTTTTGTTCAGATTTCGTAGATGGAGTGTTATAAGGTAAACTTAACTTTATGCGACTGTTCGATTGTACAGAATGAAACTACTTTGGGGTATTACGTCCGTTCCAGGGATGAGGCCATCCACTCCTGTCTCATTCCTTCTAGGATGGGAACAATCGATGATATTGTTTGTCGAGCGTGTGTCTGCTTTATACGTTCCCCCAGGCATTTTGCAAACTCACCTGCCTACCATAGGCTGTTAACAGAAACATACAATATATTCTTGTTTTAGAAGAAAGAAATATTTGTAATATGTTGTTTAAGTATAATAAGCGGAGTGTTTCCGTTGCTCTGCGAAAAATCATGCGATTGTTAATTCGTCGCGAACATTTTTATGAATATTTTTATATTTATATACGTACGGCGATGCTGTCGTGTATTTTTATATGCATGATTATTACTCTCTCTTCTTGTCTGTCCACTGGGCTAGTTCTGTCTAGAAGTGAGAGAGGAGGGTGTGTCGGTATGTGTGGGGAGGAAGTGTTCTGTCTGTGCTGCCTTGTAATTAGCTGCATTTACCGTCCCACTGTAAAGCTGCCGGAAGCTAAGCCGTGGTCTAGCTTTCTCTGGACTGCTTTTATCTTCGTGTTTTAATCAGTCTGAAAGAATAAGAAAAAAATTAAAAAATTAAAACCTTCCATTGTCATCTGTGTCGATTATACGTCTTATATGAACCATAACTCCATTAAATAACCGGTACAGAAAAAGCCAATTTTCACAACTGTTTGATGAGAGAGAGAATTCTAAATGCTTTATTAACTCTGGTTTCTTTTTTTTCTTGCTTTAGTTTCTTTAACTTTTTTACAACTTAAAATTAATTCTAGTAAATCTCTTATATTGCAGTAGCTTAACAATGATAAATCATATTATGCGATCTGCTGTATGTATGCTAATAATTAAAAGTTATTTTCTTTCTTTTAACCAGTTTAGCTGGAAATAGGTTACCAACTTGTTTCCAAGAATTAACATTTTGGCAAATAAGAGTATTAAATTATTATTAATTTTTACAAAATACAAAATAATGTTTTTTTTTTTTTTTCTTTTAGATATTATGGAAACTTTGTAATATAGGAAATGATCCTTATGAAGAAAATGTGGAGTTGACTGCAAGACTAAACAAGCACTGCAAACAAGTGCCAAGCATAAAGATGAATGATATATGCCAGCCTATATCAACGATAGAAAAGACGAAGGATTTGGTTCTGCATTCGGATTTGGGACAGAACATGAATAAGGTTGAATCTGAATCCCCAAATCTTATCAAGGGAGACACTGGTAGTTATTGCAATTTCCAACAGTATGGAGAGGGTCCCAAATTGTATGACTGTGAAGATGTCGATAAAAATGGTGAATTTTGGGATAATGAAAAACTTCATGGCAGTCACTTACAGTCTCCTACTGGCGAAGTTGTTCAAGAAGAAAGTGAATGCAAGAATAAGTGTGATTCAAAAGAATTGGAACAAAAAGTAGAGAGTGAGATGACAGAAAGTGCAAATGCTTCTCTTCCTAATTCTGATCGGAGTACACCAGTCTATTTAAAATGGGCGAAGAATTTAAAGAATTTATTAGAAGATGCTGAAGGAGTGAAATTGTTTCAGAAATATTTAAAACAAGAAAAATGTGAAGTACTATTAGAATTTTGGCTAGCTTGTGAAGGTCTGAAAAAATATGATCCAAATGATAAAGCTCAAATAAGTCAACTTAATAAACTTCTGTATAAAAGGTATATTAAGCAGGCTTTGAAAAATATTAAGCCTGAAACAAAAAGAGAAATTGAACTAAAAGTTGATAATAAAACATGTACAGATCAAAGTGTTTATGATCCAGCTCAGAAAGAAATTGAAGAGTTGATGATGTGCACTGCATATCCGAACTTTTTAGAATCTGATGTCTATTTACAACATATCAGGACAATTCAAAACAATATGGCATTAAGTGATTCTTTAAGGAATAGCAGGTCATGTAGCAGTTCAAGTTCTAGGGAAGGTTTGGATGTACTTCCAACTGTGCATGAGGACAGTGAGTTGAAAATGGAAAGGACATGTGGAAGAACACCTTTAACAAGTGAACTTTTAAGACAGAGGAATAGGTTTCTGGAATGTAAATCAAGAATACAGACAGAAGCACATCCTAAGTATATAATTTTTAAATTTGAAAAAATAATTTTAATAATTTAAATTTGAATAGCTGTCTACAATACATTTTAAGACAAGTTAAAAAAAATTTTTAATTTTATTACTACTTAAATAAATATATATACTACTTAAATACTACTTAAATATTACTTAAATACTACTTAAATAAATATAAATACTCATAAATATCAAGAATGTTTAAAATAGCTTAAAATTTTTATTTTCAAAATTGTGATTAAAATTAAATAAATTTATTAAAGAAGAATATAATGACATTTATCTATTAACTGTTAATTTTATTGTAGAGCATGTAGGATTATCTACAAAATATGTAAATTATAAATATTATAGCTGTAATTAATTGCTTATTATATTTTAAAAAAGAAATAGTATTAAGAGCTTTTCAGCAAAGTAGACCATATCTGTTATGCTGGAAAGCCCATTTTATTCATATAATGAGCACCTACATTTCATACATTTCAATCAGTACTTTTATTTCTTTAATGTAATAATATTTATGAATATGCCTAGTAATATTTTTCTCAAAAAGTAGTATACATAACACAAATTTAGAGATTCTAATGTATTCAGTTATTGTTACTTTCATATTTGATCATGAAATTAAATTTTCAAAAACCAGCTCAAAAAATTAAATTTTAACTAAATTATAGATAATGTACCATTTTTTGTAAGTTTAAGCAATATAGCTGCTCTCAAAAGTTTTGATAATTTTTAATTGAATGATTTTGATTCTCTAATCCACTTGTCAAAGAATAAAAATTTATAAAGGTAATTATATATATTCTAGGAAATTAGTATAAATGTAATTTATAAATTAAGCTAAAAATTTGTAGAATTATGATTTTTTGTTTACTGAACAATAGGCTAATAGATATTGGTTAGCACCCAGTCATTGTAAAAAGAAAATTTAGAAATTTTTGCGAATAAATATATATATATAGTAGAACTTCAATATCTCGAATCTCACGGGAACAAAAAAGATTCGATATAAAGAGCTTTCGAGATATCAAGGTTCAATTTTAAATAGATTTTTATGTCAATAATGTACACCGTAGTTTTTAATACTGTATAAGTAAATTTTTTTTCCCGTGAAAATTAGCGTCTAAATACTCCTGTATTTTATAAAATCAACCGTTGAAAATATCACTGAATAAACATGATCATACTGACAAAAACCTATCAACAATTAAAAGTGAAACTTAGAAAACAAAACTACTGTACGGCATGTTCAGTATTCTGAGCATGCACAAAAAAGTTCCTGTTCCAGTTATCAATAGCACATTTATGTTCATTTGTTAAATTTAAATCCTTTGTTTAAATTCCTAAAGTGAGGGAAAAAATTCATAAGTATTTTTAATTTCTCTAGCACAAAAATTATAAACTAATTAGAGATAGCAAGGGTTTTGAAGAAAATACTTCGAGATACCTATTGAAATTGCGTTGGTTTAATGCCGAAAGTGCATATAAAAAATTTTTTTTCCACATATCAAGGGTTTCAAAATAGAGAGGTTATAGATAACAAGGTTACACTGTACATGGAAAATTTATATATTCTTGGCCTCTTATATTTATAGAAACAATGATGATTGCAACATTTTTTTTTAACTTTTTCTTTAACTATATACAGCAATTCACATAGGTTTTTGGAGAATTCTAAATAATTGTGCATTAGAATTTATTCAAACAATTACAAATACTGTAATTTGATAATATAAATTAAAATATGACATTATCAATTATTTGATCTTGACATGCATTTTGTTAATATCAATTTTTATTTTTAATGTAACACTACATAACAGTAAAATTATATTTTATAAAAAAAATATAATTCAGTAACATTCATAAAATTCTTTGTTTTGAATGCATGTTGTATTGTAGGCAGCTATATATAGTTTAACAATAATAATAATGTATTATATAATATTATTTTAATATACAGGTAATTCACAACTTTATGATTAATTTGTTCTTGGAGTGAGCTCATAAAGTAAGAACTCAAAACCAAGAATCAATTTTCCATAGACATAATGTTAAAAATAGGAGTTCCATTCTTAACAATGAAATTTGATCATAATAAAATTAAGTCAACAAAATCAATAATTTATGATGAAACAATGATTTATCTATCTAAAGAAATAAAAACATGGTCTTTGAAATCAAGCAAACTATAATAATAATGAAATTGTCATTCACATACGAATAAAAAGATAATTGTATTATTTCTATTTTAGATTAATTGAATAATTATTTGTCATATAAATATTAAAAGAATTTTTATTTTCCATTATTATTAATTAGATAAATAAATGAGCTTTTTAAATAGATGAGTTGTTGCCTTAGGCACAAGTGGAAATGAAAGTTATTTATATAATGCTCTGGTAAAACCATAGCAGTCAGAGGGCACACTATTTCCACTTCTCATGCCATCATTTTGATTTTTCTAATTTCATAGCAGACAATGGAGTTTCTCCTATAGGCTCAGTCATACCATATCTGTAGTTAAACACATATGTTGTATAAATATGCATGTGATTTGAAATGTGTGTTTACAAATACTTAGCATTTATTTTTTTGCAATTAATATTCATATTTTTATTTTTATACTTCATATTTAAAAATCTCATTAAGCAGAAACTTGTAAACTGAGAATTACCTATATTTTATAACTTAATATATTTTATTAGACTAAAACGTTATAATTTAAGCCAACAATAACTAGATTTTTGTGTAAAAAATTTTTTCTTTCTATTGTTTACTATAGGTTAAGCATGAATTTAACCAAAATTTATTTTATTAATAATGCAGAATATGTTTTTTTAATTATTAAGAATCATATAACACTAATAGTGTTATATGATTCTTAATAATTAAAAAAATAATAAATCTTTAAATTAAAATTAATGTTTTATTAAAATTTATCTGAAATCTTTGTGGGTATTGTTAAAATATTATTGGTTCTGATTTAAACAAATTTTATTTTAATTATTTGCTTTGTATTATATATATTTTTATGTACATGGAATACTGCATACCATTGGCAGTTGCTGTATGTACTACTAATGATACATAAACCATACTTTAAAAATTATTTATCTAAGCAATTAAAATAATATAGTCTAAAAAAATTTCATTATATTAAAATTGTTTCTAAAGAATTCCAAAGTTAAGTTTGACAATAAGCTGCAATAATTACTTACAAGGAGAGAGCATTGACTGTGCCTCACAGATTTGAACAAAATTTTACAGAATGGTGGCAGTTCATGTGTTGTTTCATCTAACACAGGGGGTGTCAAACTGGCGGCCCGTGGGCTGCATGCGGCCCTCGATACGATTTTTTTACTGAATGACTTTAGACTAACGTTGTTCAGGAGAAAATTTACATGAATAATGAGATCAATGATATTTTTCAAAATGTACAGAAAAATATTATTATTATTATATTCAGGGTCGTATTAAGATCCCAAACATTATAATAATATAAAGGGATTAAGACCCTTTTAGGCCCATATGGATAAAAAATTTTTAAAACATTATAAAATTGTTCATTAATAATTAACCTACTTTTGGAGCCCTTTACACTGAAGTCGTTTAGGAGAAAATTTTGGAGCTTGAATGGTCAGTATTACTGCATCCAGCATACTCTCCAGATCTTGTACCATCTAATTATCATCTGTTTAGATCAGGTGGGCAAAAGGCGGCCCACAAAGACATCTTATACGGCCCACTGCATAAACTAGAACATAGTACAGTTTCAAAGTCCACATTTGTAAAATTATACTAAAAAAGAAAAATAAAATAATGGATAATTTGCAGTGTAAAAGTAATGGATACTGTTGCTAGTATACACGTATACTATCGAGTTACTCCAAATTTTTGATGATGTAATTAACCATGAACATAGTATATATCATCATTCACATTAAGTTGTAAATTTGTTTTTACAAAAATTAATTACGTAGGTACCTAATATTTTGAAACATTCTGATGTAATAGGTTGTTAGCCATCAATCAGTTTGATAAAAATACTTTTATTTTTAAAAAAAATTACCTAAATTTATTTATTCATACAACAAATTATTTTCTAATGTTTCTAATGAAAACATAGTTTCTACAAATGATTTTTAACTCTGCATACCAATAAAAACTATGAAAATAACATAAGAAAAGTATATTTTAAAAATAATATTGATACATGCATATATTCTTTGTGTAGGTATCACAAAAGTGGCTGTATACCATAGCAATATTGCAAGAACGTGTTCATATAAATTGGCGCAACCATTATTCTTGTCCCGTGTGATGATGAGAAGAATGTGTGCGCGCAAGAATCGATCTTGCTTGAACGTCTGTAGTCATTTTATGTCAAAGTAATTTTTATTAATTATTAATAGAGTAGTTAATGTTATCATCAGTAATTTTATTACACAATTATGGCAGTAAGGTTAATTTCGCCCTTAAGCACTTTTCACTTTTTATATGGCTCATTTCATCCTGAAGGTTGTTTATCCGGCCCTCAGTAGAAAATAATTGTGCACTACTGGTTTAGATCATTACAAGATATTTTAAATGAGAAAAAATTCAATAATGAAGAAGTTAATTTTTTCATTCAAGACTTTTTTGTATCAAAAGATAAAAACTTTTATTCAGAAGGCATTCATCAATTACCTATAAAATGGGAAACTGTCATTAATAATCATGGTGAATATATAATTGATTAAATTTATTTTTTTTTATGAATAAAATTTTTAATACAACCAAAATTATTTTATATTACAACCCAATAATATATTAATTATTATTATTATTGTTTAAAATTAGACTACTTGATACATTCCCCAATTGAAGAATTTGATATATTTGTATTTTCCAATAAAATTGCAAAATTTTATCAGTTGCTGGATTCATTATTTTTTAGAATGGTTTTAAAAAAATAACGATTGTCAATTATTTAAGTTAGACCATAAAAAAAAAAACAACTGTGCCAAAAAATAATGTTTTAACTTTTATTATTTAAGAGATTACTCAATATAAAGAAATAAAAATAAATATAAAAAGTATTTTTTATTTTTTTTATTAACACAAAAGATCATTTCAAATTAAATTCCAAGGAAATGTAAGAAACGTTTATAATTGTATATAAGATTGATTTGAAGCAGCACAAATATTTCCTACCAAAGAAAAGCTTAAATTGATGTCAAATAATGTTGAATATGTATTAATATAAATTCTTATGATTAAACAAAATGAAAATATGATTAGAATTGCAGGTACAGATAGCTCTTGACTTTGCAAATTAATTTGTTCCTAGAGTGAAGTTTGTAAACTAAGAATGCAATTTTTCATAGACATAATGTTAAAACCAAGTTTCATTCTCAATAATGAAATTTGAACATAGTAAAATTAAATAAAGGTCAAGAAAATCAGTAATTTATGATGAAACAATGATTGATTTATCTAAAGAAATGAAAACATGATCTTTAAAATCAAGTAAATTACAATAATAATGAAATTATTTATGTCAATTATATAAATAAATAAATATTAAAGAATTTTTATTCTTCATTATTATTGATAGATAAGTAGATATAGCATTACAATATTGTAATGCTATATCTATTTCAGTATTATTGATAAGTAAGTAGATGATCTAACAAATGAATTATTTGATCAATCCATGAATGAAAATTACTTTTATGCTAATAACATCATTTCAATTCAGTACTGATAAAACCATGGTGGTCAGAGCTATATCTATTTCAGTATTATTGATAAGTAAGTAGATGATCTAACAAATGAATTATTTGGTCAATCCATTAATGAAAATTACTTTTATGCTAATAACATCAATTCAGTACTGATAAAACCATGGTGGTCAAAAGGCTACTTCTGTTTCTTGTTTTACTGTTTTGATTTTTCTGATTTCACAACTGGGTTTCAAGCACACAAATAGCTGTATAATCCAATTGGAATTGTAGCAGATGATACAGTTTTTGCTATAAACTCAGTTGTATAAATTATAAACTGAGCATTTTAACTAATGCAGGCTATGTAGCTAGCAAAACTGTTTTTGAATAAACAATTTATCTTACTTATTTGGCTTATACAGTAGAGTCTTCATAATCCAACACATGATTCCAGGGCTTGTTGAATTATTGGATGTTTAATGAAAAAAATGGAATTATAAAAAATGAATATGCTCAGTTTATTAAGACTTTCCTGTCACTGCTCTTGTTGTTCAAATCTTTCACAAAAACCCTTAATTTTATCCCGATTTTTTTTAATATAAATGTTGACTCACTGCTCTTGTTGTTCAAATCTTTCACAAAAACCCTTAATTTTATCCCGATTTTTTTAATATAAATGTTGACTCGTCCAATACATGAAAAGGAAGCCAAATCACTAAACTTTTCTTCCAAGTCAAGTTTCTTAATTATTTCTGCCTTTTTGACCACAGTCAATAACTTATATTTTCGTTTTTCGCTTTTTCCGATTTCTGACTTGTAAAGATAAATAACAAACACTGATACAGTAAAAATACTATTTTACAGTAAACAGTGTACTGAATTTAAAAGATAGTCCGATTAAAATGCCTGCACAACGAATAGCAACTGACAATTTCTTTTTTGGCATGAAAATTTCATAGTAAACAGTGTACTGAATTTAAAAGATAGTCCGATTAAAATGCCTGCACAACGAATAGCGACTGACAATTTCTTTTTTGTCATTTTCTCTCTCTCGCACATGGACAAGTTGTGATCATGGTTTTGGCATGAAAATTTCACGTGGGCGGCGTGACGGTTTGCAGAGTGTCAGACTGGCGAAGGGCTGGACTACAGAGACTCAACTGTAGTTTACTTTTACTTAATATTTACAGTAAGAAGTACTGTAAGGCACATACATATTTTTAAATGCCTATTTATGAATGATTAATGTTCATATTTTGATACTCTGTATTTGAAAAAATTTCCAAACCTGGGAAATTGTTTGTGGGAACTTATAAACTGAAAATTACTTATATACCTTATGGCTTGAGGCACATACATATTTTTAAATGCCTATTTATGAATGATTAATGTTCATATTTTGATACTCCGTATTTGAAAAAATTTCCAAACCTGGGAAATTGTTTGTGGGAACTCATAAACTGAAAATTACTTATATACCTTATGGCTTTCTTTACCTTTGATTATTGCTATCCATCTTATTTTAACTTTTAATATAAATAAAAACTACACTGCTGTAAGTTCTTTTATTTATATTAAAAGTTAAATACCTTATGGCAGTGGTTTCCAAACTTTGTGTCTGCACCCCTTTTTTTCATAAAAAATTGGTATGTTTTCATTTTCATAGCAGTCTAATTTTATAAATACTTTCTAATTACAATTTAATACTACAAAACAATATGTCATATTTTATATAAACAAAGTTCTTATACATAAAAAATATATTTTTTTTATAGTAAAATAATTTTTAATATAATTAAACAAATCTTACAAAAGACACAAAAAAAATACATATTTAATATAAAAAATATTTAATACAATAGGGGGGCTTGTTTTTTTCACAAATTCTCTCAAATCGGGGTGTCATTGAAGATATCGCTACTCTCAATTCTTTTCCAATCACTAAACGAGATCAATATTTTGACTTTAAAACAGCTACAGCAGAAGGTTTCTGTATACATGGATATATGTATTTATAATCCTTTTGGTGATTCATTTTTTTTTTAGATTAATTTGAATTTATTTTGATTTTGTTTGTTTTTGTCTCAAAAATGATGTTTTGTTAATTCCTGCATGCCCCCCTTGCTATAGACCAGCATGCCCACAGTTTGGAAAATACTGCCTTATGAGATAGTATTCAGGTTTCTGTATACATGGATATATGTATTTATAATCCTTTTGGTGATTCATTTTTTTTTTTTTTTGAAATTAATTTGAATTTATTTTGTTTTTGTCTCAAAAATGATGTTTTGTTAATTCTTGCATGCCCCCCTTGCTATAGACCAACACTCCCACAGTTTGGAAAATACAGCCTTATGAGATAGTATTAAAAGACTTGGTCTGATGAGCACTGTTATAATGAGTATTATCAAAAACTGCTGTTATGATATTCAACTTGGTAAATTTTAAATACAAAAGCACTATAAAGCAGTCCAGGAACGAATCTTTAAATAATCTTTTTTATTTAGAATAACGTTCACAAGCACTATAAAGCAGTCCAGGAACGATTCTTTAAATAATCTTTTTTATTTAGAATAACGTTTTCGGACTTATATTAGCTCTCTTCAACTCTTAGAACAGATACAGTATACTGAACAACCAACTGTTCAACTAAGGCCGAAAACGTTACTCTAAATAAAAAAGATTATTTAAAGAATCGTTCCTTACCTGCTTTATAGTGCTTGTATTTAAAATTTACCAAGTTGATTACTGTTATGATTTTTTATGTTAATCTAATTATAGTTTTGGTTTTAACGTTCTCGGCCTTATATTAGCCCTCTTCAACTCTTAGAACAGATACAGTCTACTGAACAATCAACTGTTCAACCAAGGCCGAAAACGTTACTCTAAATAAAAAAGATTATTTAAAGAATCGTTCCTTACCTGCTTTATGGTGCTTGTATTTAAAATTTACCAAGTTGATTACTGTTATGATTTTTATGTTAATCTAATTATAGTTTTGGTTTTGCAATTATGTTGCAGATTTGTATTAATAAAAATCTTGTTAATTTTTAAACTGATTTTTTTTGGTGTGTGACTAAGTAGTAGTTCTTTGTATTATTACTCAATCACATTTCAACATTTTAGAATCAATTTTTTTTTGGAATTGAAACTCTTCCAAATAAAAAAAAATAACTTTACCTCTTACAAAAAAATCTAATGATTTTATTATTCTGCATTTTTAAATATTTCTATATATTGTACTGCTCTGTTTTTTTTTTTTTTGTAAACTACAACTAGGTATCATTAAATGATTTCTTAGAATTTTTGCATATGTTAAATGTCATCATCATGCTTCTGACTCATGCACTCTCATAAGTTAAGAAACTCCAAAAACAAAATAAAACAGCCAGCAGCACTACTTCCGTATTCAATGAAGACTTCGTTAAACTAACCTTTCCTGAGTCTTGGGAGTGTGACTAAGTAGTAGTTCTTTGTATTATTACTCAATCACATTTCAACATTTTAGAATCCAATTTTTTTTTTTGGAATTGAAACTCTTCCAAATAAAAAAAAATAACTTTATCTACCTCTTACAAAAAAATCTAATGAATTTATTATTCTGCATTTTTAAATATTTCTATATATTGTACTGTTCTGTTCTGTTCTGTTCTGTTTTTTTTTTTTAAACTACAACGAGGTATCATTAAATGATACCTAGTTGTAGTTTCTTAGAATTTTTGCATATGTTAAATGTCATCATCATGCTTCTGACTCATGCACTCTCAAAAGTTAAGATACTCCAAAAACAAAATAAAACAGCCAGCAGCACTACTTCCGTATTCAATGAAGACTTCGTTAAACTAACCTTTCCTGAGTCTTGGGAGAGATTTGTGTCCTATCTTTAACTATCTTACTGAGGTCTTGTAAACTAGTTATTTCTTTTTAATGAAAAGGTTTGTTCAGTGTATAAGAATATTCTTTAGTAAAATGATCTCTGAAAAATCCATTGATATATGCTTTTATTTTTGAATGACATGAATCTTGATAAAAAGTTCTTTCTATTAAACATTGATAGAGGTATGCAATTCCAAAATTTTTTAATTACACATCATTTTATCAGTAAAGAATAACTGCATGCACCCCAATATAGTAGATATATTATGATAAGAAAAAAAACCCAAAAAATTTATTATATTTAGCTAGGGGTAAACATACTATATTTTGGGGACCATTGCCTTAAAGTGCTCTTTGTGTGTCTTTATCATTAAGGTTTTTTCTGACTCACTACAATTGAACAATCCTGTAAAAGCACAAAGATGCAAATGAACAAAAATCAGGTGTATCACCTGAATAGTGCTTGTATATATCAAGAATCATTTAGATTTATAATGATGCTGCCAAAACTTTATTAAATGATCAATCACTGAAACTGAAATTTATACAGCAATATGCACTTAATTTGCTGAAAGAGTTTAATGTATGATTATTTACTTGTTACTCTTCAAACTAAATAATTATTATTGATACATAAACGTATTTTATATTCTATATGATATTACAATATAATTTTGTCATTTAATATATTGCATATTTCTCTAATGATTATACAATGAAACCTTTGTTAATTGATGTCATTGCTATCTATCCATCCTTCATGGAGCATAATTGTTAATAAATACTGATATATTTATGATTTGATTGTCTATTTTGATCAAAGTATTGCATTCGAAAATGAATTCAGTAGGTTTTAGTAAATTAGTAATGTCTTTTTATAAGCATCTGAAGTTGAGCAAGCTTGCTTTTCACTTTCCTTAAGGTTTAACCCATCCATTATCATTGGCTAAGAATGGCATAACAGCATAATAATGGATGTTATGCTGTATTAACATACTTTTTTAATACTTCAATGTGTTGTTTTATTTATTTACCTATTAAACTTAATGAATAAATTAATATAAATTGTTTTATGTTGAAAAAAAGTCAAATTATGATGATTTTAGAATGTTATTTCATGGAACTTGTTAATATTATTAACAAGTTTAATAGATTTAAGTATATTATAACTTTCTAATAAATAAATAATAAGTTTTAATATATGTTTGTGTTTAGTCCCTGGTGGAATACAAATTATTGTAATTTATAGCAATTAATGTTCAGTATATTCTTTTCATCTAGCATGGATAATTGCATGATTTTATCAATATTTGACATTTGTATAATATTAAATGTTTAGAGATATCTAAATTAAAAATAAACTGTTAAAATGAAATATTTTTAAAAGTTTTTATTTTTGTGCATTTCTCTCTCTTCTTCTCTCTATGACTATACTGGAGTGTTATAACAGATTTGTATTTGTAGTTTTGATTATTGCTAACACCAGATCTTTAATATATGGATTTTATTGATTTAAATTTAAAAAAGTTTATAAATCTATATTCCTTTTGCATTTGCTTTATAATCATCAGATTTTTTGATTTTGTGAAATTTTAAAGGAAGTAGTTAATATAAGGATCATTAATTTTTCTGTCACAACAGTTTTGAAAGTGGCTTGTTTTATAATTAAGGGACCTATCAATATTTTTAAGTTTTTCTTTAATGCAAGAAATAATTTAAATTATATATATATATTCCATATATACTATTCAGATCTTTTAGAATTAATATAAATTAAATACAGTTTTTTTAATTACTGATTTAATGGATTTATACACTGTTTTTTTATTTGACTCTAAATTTAAAAAATTATTTAGTTGATCATAGTAAGATTAATGTTACACAAACATTTTTTTCTAATTTTATTGGTATTAAAATCCTAGGGAAAATAATTGCAATTTATTATTTTTTTAATGTTTTCTGTCTCATTCCATTTAAATATGTCTTTAATTCCCAAGATATCTAAATTAATATTATCATTAATATGGTTTTGATTTTATTGGCATAATATAATAAATTTTAGGTGTTTTTTTTTTTTCCTTGTCATAATATATCTGCTGTATTGGGGTGCATGCTGTTATTCTTTACTGATAAAATGATGTGTAATTAAAAAGTTTTGGAATTGCACACCTCTATCAATGTTTACTAGAGAGAACTTTTTTATCAAGATTCACGTCATTCAAAAATAAAAGTATATATCAATGGATTTAGTGTGCTTTTGCCAATGTTTGATGATTTTTATTTTATATCTCAATTCAAAAGTTTTTTAAAATAGATAAAGCAAATTTTGCTTATTTATTAGATAGATACTGTTATGTATTATAAATTTTTATTTTTAGAATGAAGTGTATTAAGAATTGTGCATATATAATTGTTTCATTCATTCAAAATGATTGTAAATCATAATAAATTTATTGTATTGTAATTTACACAATAAATAAATCAAAATAGCATATTCTATGTTATTACAAATATTTATTATATTGTTGCATGTTTCTATGTAATTTCAATCATGGAATGAAGTAAAAATCACATAATACCAAATCATGCACTAGCAAGATATTGTGTTATCAAACAGACATCAGTTTGTTGATGAGTTATCATGAAGAAAGTAATTGGAGGTAAAAATCACATAATACCAAATCATGCACTAGCAAGATATTGTGTTATCAAACAGACGTCAGTTTGTTGATGAGTTATCATGAAGAAAGTAAGTTATCATGAAGAATTGCTTGTCTTTTCGCAAGGCATTTTCTTCTGATAGCAAGAAAACAGTCTGCGTTCTTCTCTTGGAAGATGAAGCACTTCAATGTATGATTCTTTGTTACAGTTTACACTTCAGAATGAAATAAAATTGAACAATAACTTATGAATCAGAAAAGATTTTCAATAAGATCTATTTTTTACTCCTTACTGTTTAAACTTTTTCCTTAGGAAAATATTAGTGATCTTCATGCAGAAGATTACTGTTTCATTTGAAGATTATACAAAAGCACCAACTTTTGTCTCTTGTGATTATATTTTATAGAAAATTACTTACCTTATCACTTGTTAGAAGTATGCACAATTTTTTCTGGTCAGGTATCATTCAAATAATGAATAATATCTTAACATATATGATGATAAAATTAATTTCTGTTATAATATAATAGAATTCCCAATTGAAATCTCAGTGATATAATCTATAAAACAGTTTTATAATTGTGACACACTATAATTTGTTACATTTGTTCAATTTTTGACATTGATGGAGAATTGCTATGTGAATCATTATTGGTAGTTTTTTGATCATCATAAAAATGCTTATGAAATTTATACAATGATTTTTTTCATAGCTATATTATCATACTCCTCATGCTTTATTTTCAATGTTTTTGATGGCGATTTCTAAAGAAAAATTGTTCAATTTTTGACATTGATGGAGAATTGCTATGTGAATCATTATTGGTAGTTTTTTGAACATCATGAAAATGCTTATGAAATTTATACACTGATTTTTTTCATAGCTATATTATCATACTCCTCATGTTTTATTTTCAATGTTTTTGATGGTGATTTCTAAAGAAAAAACAATTTTATGTTTAATATGTTTTTTTATTTACAGACATTTTCAATTACAATATTGTTTGCATGCATGTTACATCTGATTTCCTCCTATAAGGCACTTGAATGTTATAACATGGTGGAACATGACATACAAGAATGTAATAAATTCTGCTATTTCCTCCTATAAGGCACTTGAATGTTATAACATGGTGGAACATGACATACAAGAATGTTAAATTCTACAGTTTATGCAATATTGATTTCTTTCTTGTTATTAGTCTAAATTATAACTGTGAATTCTGTGAATTTTTTGAACTTACCTTATATTAAACAGAAATTGAAGAAATTATCTCATTTTTACATATTTATATTTTATAAAATTAATCAAACCTTATGTATTCATTAATTTTTTAACAACTGAATTATTTCTATATTTTCATATGACTTATTCAATCTGTTGCTCTTATGTAAATAATATCATATTCACACGAAACTGTTATTTTCTACAATATTATTACCACCACTATTACAAATTCATATTTAAAAGTAACCATATTTTATATCAGCACTAATTCCTTACAAATATACATTGTCTATAAAATAAATATATTAATTAAATTATACAGCGCACAAGACATTTGGCTGGATAGTAAGAGTAGAAATGCTTTAGCTTTACAATCACAGGACTCGGGATTGAATTAGAAGCCCACTTCTTTGGAAAATTTATATGAGGATGGTCTGTGCCAGGCAAGTCAATACCCATCCTATATCTTGGGAAGATTGTTACCAGGTTGCCAATCTGTGATAAAGCCTGGATTAGTACAGCTGTTTAATGATTAATCAATGATTGAAAAATTGGCACTAAAAATCTAATCATAAATAGGGTTTATAATAAAACCCTGTGAATTCTAATCTGCTTTTTATTAAAATTAATCGTTTTAACTATAAAGCAATATATAAAATTTTACAATTAAATCATACTTTTGCTTCATTTCATTCCATTATTAAACAATACAATATTTAATTGAGAAAAATCATCAAATATAAACTCTACTAATACCAGAATTTAGGAACGTGATGCTGTTATAACACTAGATTAATGGGGATTTTGATTTTAGTTAACTTTGTATATTTGTGTATCATTATTATTTTAAAAATATACTTTTCTTGTGTTACTTTCTTAGTTTTTATTTATATGCAAAAGAGTTGAAGTTAATGACTACAAATCTGTAGAAACTATTTTTTTCATTAGAAACATTGATTAGAATACAATTCGTCCTACGAACTAATAAATTAGACAATTTTCTTTGAAAACATAAATGTTTTATTAAAATGATTGATTTCTAACATATGAGGATGTACAAAATATTACGTACCTACGTAATTAATTTTGTAAAAACAAATTTACAACTTAATGCGAATGATGAAATTTATTATGCTCATTGTTAATTATATCATCAAAATTTGGAGTAATCTCGCTAGTGGCGATGCGTAATACAGCATCTAAATTTTCATCTGTTATTCTTGATCTACTTTTTGATTTAGTATTTTTCAATAAGGAAAATGTCCGTTCACATAAAAAAGTTGATCCAAAAAAAACTAAATATTTCCTTGCATAATTCAGAATATTTTTAAATGAAAGAGGATTCAAAGAAGCATAAAATTTAATCAATGTTTTGCCACTGAATTCATCTTTTAAAACTGAATTTGATTGTAAGTCAATCAACTCCAATTGGAGATTATAGCAGAAAAGAAATTTTCAATTTTTGATATATTTTAGGGATTTTTTGAAAGTATAGCTACACATACATATACTAAACTTTGTCAAGATGTCAAAAAAGGATTTTATACTCAATTTTAAAATTGCTTTACTGATAAAACCAAAATCTACCATAGTATACAAGCCAAGATAGACTCGCTGAAATAAACCAAAATCTACCATAGACTGTTCCTACAACAAGAAAATCAACTGTGTGAGGAGTGGGCATTACAGAAAGTAATTCTAGGCCATGGTAGATTCGCTGAAATAAACCAAAATCTACCATAGATGCGTCTTAAAAAGAAAATCAACTGCGTAAGGAGTGGGCATTACAGAAAGAAATTAAAAGAAAATCAACTGCATAAGGAGTGGGCATTACAGAAAGAAATTCCTAATCAACTGCGTAAGGAGTGGGCATTACAGAAAGAAATTCCAGGAACATCCAAAAGAAAATAGGAGTGGGCATTACAGAAAGAAATTCCAGGAACATCGAATAAACCAAAATCTACCATAGCGTGCCATAGTAGACTCCTGATATAACTGTTGTACTAAAATTTACCATAGCACGTTTTCCTACAACAAGAAAATCAACTGTGTGAGGAGTGGGCATTACAGAAAGTAATTCTAGGCCATGGTAGATTCGCTGAAATAAACCAAAATCTACCATAGATGCGTCTTAAAAAGAAAATCAACTGCGTAAGGAGTGGGCATTACAGAAAGAAATTAAAAGAAAATCAACTGCATAAGGAGTGGGCATTACAGAAAGAAATTCCTAATCAACTGCGTAAGGAGTGGGCATTACAGAAAGAAATTCCAGAAACATCGAAAAGAAAGCAAAATCTACCATAGCGCGTCTCCTACAACAATAAAATCAACTGCGTGAGGATGGGCATTACAGAAAAAAATTCCAGGAACATTCAAAAGAAAGTGTGATGAATTACAGAAAGAAATTCTGGGAACATCCAAAAGAAAGCGTGATGGAAAAGAGAAAGAAATTCCAGGAACATCCAAAAGAAAACGTGATGGAAAGGATCTTGTTCCTACAACAAGAAAATCAACTGTGTGAGGAGTGGGCATTACAGAAAGTAATTCTAGGCCATGGTAGATTCGCTGAAATAAACCAAAATCTACCATAGATGCGTCTTAAAAAGAAAATCAACTGCGTAAGGAGTGGGCATTACAGAAAGAAATTAAAAGAAAATCAACTGCATAAGGAGTGGGCATTACAGAAAGAAATTCCTAATCAACTGCGTAAGGAGTGGGCATTACAGAAAGAAATTCCAGGAACATCCAAAAGAAAATAGGAGTGGGCATTACAGAAAGAAATTCCAGGAACATCGACTGCGTGAGGAGTGGGCATTACAGAAAGAAATTCCAGGAACATCCAACAGAAAGCATGATGAAAAGGATCCAGAAGTCAAAAAAGCATTAGATCAATGATTTCCTATAATTAGTGGTCGAGGCATGAATATCAGCAGTCCAGTGTTGAAGACGAAGTCAGAGATGATCGGTAAAAAGCTAATAATTTTAATTATTAGTTTTTTACTGATTAAATTTAAATTTACCTATTTTAATAAAGCATTAATATAGCTAATTTAAATTTACCTATTTTAATAAAGCATTAAAATAGGTACCTAATTATTTTTTTTTTACCTATTATTTATTTACCTACGAATTACATATTTTATTTTAGAATTTACTACTACTACGTTTAATTGGGACAGCCACTTAATTGGGTCAAAATGACTTAGTCCCAACGTGTCCCAATTAAGCGGAATCCACTGTATATATATTTTGAAGGCAATTTTATAAAATTTGTTGGTTAATTATATTAAATAAAATTTACAAAACTAATAAAAATCTAAATTCAAGATACATTTTTAACATTTATTCTTTCTTCATTTTCATATTTGTTTTAGATTTAATTTCATATTAACAGATATCAATCAAAAGTAATTTATTATATTTTATTGTTGATATGAAAGAAGGTTATTTGAGAAGAAAAGGAAATTTCAATACTTAAATATTTTGAAAGTGTCTAAAATATAATTGTTTTATTTATGCTTTCTAAACACTTAGCTGTACTACAGTTTTTTATCAAATTTGAATTGTAATATGATATATAAAAAGTAGTTAAAAAAAAAAAATAAGTTATAGTTTATGTTGAAAGCACTTTGAAAAGCAATTAAATATGAATTATTCTATTCTATAGTAACTTTTTGAATTGCTACTAAGTTTTATTAATTAATAAAAGAAATAAAAAAAATTTTTGAACTTGTAACCAAGTCATTGATAAAACTTCCAAAATTATATCACTATTCACATACTTAAATTGAATAAGAAAATAAATTTTTGTTATTGAATTAAATTAGTAATTATTAAAAATAAAAGATATTGATATCTTATCAGAAAAAAAACTATAGATTAATAAGTTTTAATTTCCAGCTTCTGAACTCCTGAATTGATTTTATATAACATAATCAGCTAGCATAAACTCTAATTATAAATATGAAAAGTTTATTAAAACTTTAAGGTACCTTCATATAAACTGAATTTGTTGCCCATTAATTCTTCTACTCTTAAAATGTAAAAAGTTTAATACACATATTTTATTGTATTATGTAAAATTTTAAATATGTAGAATTAATATATAATAAATTTCAGTTAAATTACATTACAAAATGAATTTCAGTTCTGTTTAAAAAATTCAGGAATAGATGAAATAGGAAAAAATCTATATATAATAATTATAATCATAAAATAATAACTTTGTTGTTATTATTTTAGAAACAGTATAAAAAATTATTTACAAAGAAAATCTTTTTAAAAAGTAAATATTATAATACTACTGTATATGTATCTTTATACAGTATTTTAATTTAGGATTGACTATGTTAAACTGTTGTTAATTTAGGTTTGACTATGTATGCTGTTGAAGCGCACTAATCAAATTTTGGCATCGCATATATTAAGGGATAGTCTCAAATTTTTTTTGCGCATTTAATCAAAATCGCATTATTCAAACCCGCACTAATTAAGAGATTTCTGTATATTCAATTACTGATCGCACACCTTTAGATATTCCAGAAAGGGACCAAGATCAGCCCATTGAAGCTTATTTTTCAATTTTTCGGTTGACCAATCCATAGTGGCTCTGAGCAGTCAAAAGGGCTTTGAATGGACTTCAACACAAGTATATTCCTTGTGAGACTTACTTGTTAGTAACACGATTGAACTAACTTAATTCAACTTTAATGAGATAAAAGTTCTCACTGGAAAAAAGAAATTTTTTATCCAATCATTTAATTTTTCATACGAAAATAAGATCATTTGTTAAATTAAAAATAAGATACAGTATATTGATTTAGATTATAAAAAATAGTCATACTTCATAAATTACTTCTGTTAATTTATTCTAAATAATTTGCTGGGATTAGGGTGGGGAAACAAGATACTTGCCTTGAGAAAAATATATAGAAGGGCGCAAAAATACCACAAAAAAGTATTCATTTGTTACTAGGAGGCGCATTTTTTCCTCAACTGTCGAAATCCTCTCTCTGCTATATAGGATAGTTCTATAAACATAATAAATAGGAATTTAAAGCTGTTATATTCAGCATTTAAATTAAACTCTGTCAGTCCCCTTATATACAAAAATATTTTGTTATGCCGCATTAAAATCTCCTGGTAGCCGCACTTAAGAACCGCCGCTGCTCTATATCATTATCCAAAATGCTCGTTATCGTCTCCAAAATTCAGCTTTTAAAAGCTGAATTTTGGAGACGAATTTTAAAACCTGAATTTTGGATTTTTTCTAAGTCATAGGGAAGTGCTAAAATTCTTGCAGACAGACATTTACACATACATACATAGTCCGTAAGAGTTTTATATATATATGTAGGTGTACACAGGGCCTCCGAGAGAAATTTTTCAGCCGGGACAAGACTAATTTGAGGCCCCCTACACATATGTGTGACGGACTCGTTAAAAATTTTGTGAACGTCACTGATATCAAGCGGTCAAAAATTAGAACCATTTTATATTGTACCACCTCGTAAGAGTGTCATCTTATCGACATGGGTCCCCTTAAGCCTCATGGGCTCCGGGCGAATATACCGGCTAGACCCCATCTCCTAGGGGCTGAGTATAGATATGTCAAATTAATATTTTCTTCTATTTCAATTGTCCTGTATATCTATGTATACATTATCTCGTGTATTATAGACATTGATAGCATTTGATATGTTATATTGCGATGATATCTGTTATTAGAAAGAATATTTTAAACTACACTATCCCTATCACTATCGCTTTCACTATTATATTTAATAGTGAAAGCGAAAGTTACGCATATTAATGTGATCTAATTCCGCCCGACCATAATGAGTGTCAGTTATCAGTAATTGGCTTTGAAAGGCCGGATTGGCCGCATGGAAACGCTTCGGCTTTCCACTCTGCAGGACCCAGGTTCGAATCTCAGGTCCCACCCCTTGAAAATATTTATCATGGGGTCCGGGCCCGGCCCGTCTATCCCCGTCCTCCACAATCCGGCTGACCCCTCCGCAGCCTGTGGAAGGGCTTGTTTCGCCCCGTTACTTAGTATTCTCTTTGAATGGAAAGTGGCGTCATCTGTTAACAAAAAAAAAAAAATGGCGACCGGATGGCCGAGTGGTTACGCGTTGGTGTGCCATGCAGGAGGACCCGGGTCCAGCATCTCCTGAAAAGTTTTTCGGCGTTAGGGGTCGGCCCGGAGATCCCCGTTCTTCACCATCCAGCCCCACTCCACGGCTGTGGGTGCAGCCCGTGGTTGGAACTGACCCCACCCCTTAGTAATTTCACTGATTGGAAAGGGGCATAAAAATGCAAAAAATGTGATGTAATTTATTCATTCGAAACTATATTGTTCAATTTTAATACAGTTTTTATAACTCAGTAAGCAAAAAAATTTATTTATAAAAAATTGTTTTACGAAAATTTGAATTTTGTGTGTTTAACATAATACATCAGTTTCCTCTTATTAATATTGAAGATATGAAATATTAATTAGTAGCATTAAAAGCGATTTTGAATTCTCTACAAATAGTGCTAAGTGAATGTAAAATGAATTTGTAATGATAAAATTTTAAATAATGTTGGTATCGTCTCGCGTACCCCCTGGGGTACGCGTACCACACTTTGGAGACCGCTATAATAGAATGCTATAATATGATTTCTTTCAAAGTTTCTAAACAAACTTTATTCAAATAAAACAAGTCTTTTTATTTCATGTTGTATTAGGGTCATAAAAACATTGAAATATTGTGTTGTGAAGGAGCATAGAATCATGACTGATAATTTATTTCAGATTATTCCATTGATAATTTTGGATTACTGTTTAAACTCATAAGTAAATAATAACAATTCATTTTGTTTTGCTATAATTTATATTGACCAAAATCATATTAGAAATGTTTACCTGCCATTCGGATATATTTCTGAAGTATACACATTAAATTTTCGTCAGCTGGTTTATTATACGACGTTAACAACCAGAAAACAAACCAGGTCTAACAATGCCATATAACAAACCAGCTGACGATATGGCCATGTCTTTGAATTTTGAATAATTTAAATTATAATTAAAAATGGCATTATGATACATTAACGCTTTTTACATTTTTAAGAACAATAATTATTGAAAATTATGTTTAAGAATTATTCCAAATTAAATATTATTTAAAGATAATTTTTCTGGTATTTATTTCGATTTTTTTATTTTTTCATAATTTAATTAGTATGTTATTATTGTTTTTGTATAAATTAATTATTTTTAATTCGAAAAATAAATATAATTTCAGTTATATTGATACAAAAAGATATATTAGATCTTTGTATAAAATTAATTCAGTCATATTATGAAATGGAAAATCAGATTCTGGTGAAAAATCTTAATAATATAATTAGTTTAAATGCAAAAATAATTAATTAATTGCTGTTAAATAAAATTAAAAGTTGTTAATTGGCAGAATAAGATAAAAGAATAACGATTCTTTGTTTGCTACTATTTTCACGATGAATTTAAATATAATTAATTTATCGTTTCAAATTAACCCACTTTTAATGTTAAATGAGTTATCTTAGAAATTCTCAGAATAATTATTCTAAACGATATTTGTCATTAAAATTAAGAAGTTGACTACAAAAATCTAAAAAGTGATAAAAAAATAATAATAAATTTTTATGAATGCAACATATTACAAGAAGATTATTAAATCATTCTTAAATTTTATTTCATAAAAAAAATAGAAGAATATCAATTATCTGCAAACTTGAATGTGATTTAATTTTTAAATATTTTTCTATTTGAAACTTAATAAATATTTAACACACTGACTCCAAACTTATAATAATTTTTAATAATTTATACTAAAATAATATAAGTTATAAAGAAATAGGCATCATCTTATTCTAATTCAAAAATATTTTTTGAATATTTTGTCAAAATTAGTAAAAATAAAATATTAATTAAATGAAAAATTATGGGTTTTGTGTGCCGCGAGTCACATGCACTCCATGCACTCCGTGCGTGTGTGTTCGTGAACTGAAGCATAGTTCGTAAAGCAAAGCAAAAGTGCGTGTGTGTTCGTGAACCAAAGCATCGTTCGTAAAGCATGTTCGTGAACCGAAGCATCGTTCGTAAAGGGAAGCAAAATTTGTTTTGTTCGTGAACCGAAGCATCGTTCGTAAAGCGAAGCAAAATTTGTTCACGGAAATGGTGTTCGTAGACCGATTTGTTCGTGAACCGAGACATTCGTGATCCGAAGTATCACTGTATATACAACATATAAAATCTAATACAGGCATTGGATACCAATTATCTAGCACAGGGGTCGGCACACGGTGGCTCGCAAGCCACATGTGGCTCTTTGGGTACATGCACGTGGCTCTGAAGTAAAATTCAAAATGAAAATAAAACTATCATAGAAGAACTAGAAGAAAAATGCAGTTTGAGTTTACAACACAAGCAGACTGCTATAAAAACTTACAGAAGACAAACTCAAAGATTTTCAATACTTGGAATAGTTTTCCGGACTCATATCATGAGTTGAAAAAATTTGCATTTGGTATTCTCAGTATTTTCGGGTCTACATACTTATGTGGGCAATCATCTTCTAACACAAATTTCATTAAATGTAAATTGAAGAGCCAAATTACTAATGCCAATTTGGAATTGTGCCTTAAATTAAAAATAGTTAGCTACAAATTGGATTTACAGAAACTTTCTAAGGGAAATGTAAGCTCATTGTTCACACTGATTAAAATCAATGCAATTTTTGTGTGATTTTTTTCATTTAATTAATATTATAACTTGTTATAATATTATTTTAAATTTGCAAAGTCGCGAATTAGAACGAATGTCAATAATTCCAATTATAAGCTAAACCTAACGGCTAGCGTGCAAAGTCGCTGTTTATTACGAGTGTCAATACTAACTAAGCCTAACGGGTAGCGACTGCAAATTCCAGAGTTCTGCCTGAGCTCAGGTCTTTTTTCTAAGTTCTAACTTAATACTACAAAATAATCTAACACACAGTAACGTCGAACTGACGAAACGAAACTAAATATCGGAACTTACTCTGAAAGTACCGATTAAGTGTTAGCAGTTTGACAAAATCTCACTTAATGAATATTTAAACGTGGATGAAGACATTATCATAGCAGAATATCTGACAGATGATGGTTCAATAAAAGATAGTGAAAATCAAGATAACAACAATGAGGCAGATTTTAATATTTTTGAATACATTCAAATATGCTATTCACATGTATTTATATATTTTTAATAATAGAATTGAGAAGAGAAACATATTTCTTATAAATAAATATGGCAGTCCTACCACTACCAAAGGATATGCTGTTAGAGCAAAGAGGATGCAACTTGATTGCTTTATATATTTTTAATCCTATTTCTATAGTGCTTTATATTTAAATCCCACAAAAATATTAATTTATGAATAATCACACATATTTACATATTTTTAATAATAGAATTAGTACGATAATGATCTTTGTTAGGAATAAATATGGCACACAGTTTAGATCAGGGGTGGCCAACCTTTTATAATTCATGTGTCAATTTTTTTATTTTTTCGTTCAGATGTGCCATACAAATTTATACACATTTTCAGCCTCTTTAAAATTTGGTAATATGGATATATTTAACAGTTATATTTACAGATAGGCCTCGTTTAGTGCGAGTTCGAATAATGCGATTTCGATTAGTACGACTTATAAAATTGATACCATATTTGATTAGTGCGACTTACAAAATTAGTGCGAGTTCGAATAATGCGATTTTGATTAGTGCGACTTATAAAATGCGAGTTCGAATAATGCGATATTCGATTAGTGCGACTTATAAAAATTTGCGAGTTCGAATAATGCGATTTCGATTAGTGCGACTTATAAAATTGACATCGTTTTTCAGAAAATTCTTATACAGGGAGGCCTCAATTAGTGCGATATTCAATTAGTGTACACGACGCTCTTCCGATCTTATGTACAGGTAGGCCTCGATTAGTGCGAATTCAAATCTGATATACAGGTAGGCCTTGATTAGTGCGAGTTTGAATAATACACATATTTATTAAATTTGTCAAGCAACTATAGGTAGGCCTCGATTAGTGTGAGTTTTATTTGATTAGTGCGACTTATAAAAATGATACCGTTTTTCACTTAGTGCGAGCAAACATTCGATTAATGCCAGTTATAACCTAGACCAGTCTTACTAACAAAGGTCCATCCCCTTTTATGATGTCGATTAACAAATTAATGTTAATTTTCGATTAATAAAACCGGACGAGGAGCAGTCCAAGAACAGTCACTTGGCTTTGAAGGGGTACACCAGAAAGATGGGCTTTTTGGCATTAGCTATTTAACATTACTGAAGTACAGCTTTGTTATCGCTAACTGTTTAACATTACTGTACTATTATTTAGCTTTGCTATCGTATAATTTGCCGATGGGTTTTTTGCTGTTAACTATTTAACATTACTATTATTCAGCTTTATCATCGTATATATACAGTAGAGTTACAGAATTTTCTCTTTTAAAAAGTATCGAAATGGATAAAAGGAAGAAGACTTTTCATGATGGTATGAGACGCAATTCCTGGTAAGTTATTAATTTAGATGATGAAGAACGATGTAAAATATGAAAATAACTATTTCTTAAACAATTAATATTGTGGTTATTCATCATGAGGTTGGCTAATGGCCAGAATTTCACAAAGCAAGAACCTATTACCATATTTTACGTATAGTTAATACTTCGAATAATGCAAATTCGAATAGTGCAAGAAATTTGTAGAACCCATTATTCGCACTAATTGAGGCCTACCTGTATATGTATTGCACAGTACCACATGGTCACTAAGCCTAATCAAAGTTTAACTGAAGCATATTATGGCTAAATAAGATAATGCATACTATAATCAATAGAAAAATCTTTTAATACGAAATCTGAAGTTTAATAGTTTAATGAAATAATATGCAGCACAGTACTCGATATCTGCCATTAATTTAGTAACTAAGCAGTCTCATTGAGATGACATGCAACATCATGTGGCCATTATGATCCAATGCAAAGTTACCAAAGACATGATCATAGTAATAATCCAATAATATCAGTCATATTTTACGTATAGTTAATACTTCGAATAATGCGAATTCGAATAGTGCAAGAAATTTGTAGAACCCATTATTCGCACTAATCGAGGCCTACCTGTATATGTATTGCACAGTACCACATGGTCACTAAGCCTAATCAAAGTTTAACTGAAGCATATTATGGCTAAATAAGATAATGCATACTATAATCAATAGAAAAATCTTTTAATACGAAATCTGAAGTTTAATAGTTTAATGAAATAATATGCAGCACAGTACTCGATATCTGCCATTAATTTAGTAATTAAGCAGTCTCATTGAGATGACATGCAACATCATGTGGCCATTATGATCCAATGCAAAGTTACCAAAGACATGATCATAGTAATAATCCAATAATATCAGTTAGCTAACATGTCACGTGGTCACTGTAACCCAATGAGGTTGTTCAAATAGCATTAATCTTCCATCTTGGATTTTATATCAAGTAATTTATGCCAATCACAATATATAAAATCAATTTCTAATAATCAATGCCTGTCTTTAAACCTTCCTGTGTAAATCCCCTAAAAAACAAAAGTTGTTTCATAAAAATCCATTCAGTCGTTTTTGAATTATAAGTGAACATGCAGATGCAGGCATTTCAGATTTATAATATATATAGGTGAATTGTATAAGAAATTTTTAAAAAACTTTCTCTGGGGTTCAGTGCAACCCTTTCATCATGCAATGCACCACTTTTGGTGCAAGTGCCATAGGTTGGCCACCCCTGATTTAGATGGTAAAATTATCTATGCATATGCATGTGTAATAGAAGCAATTCATTCAGACAGACATAAGACAGGTGAGTATATATATCACAGGTGGGTAATCATTGGATAATTGAAATAAGTTAACAAACTTGTTTGTGCAATAATTATGTCAACAATGCATTAAATGAGATTTTTATCAAATGAAATGCATTTCATTTGATAAAAAAAATCTATTCATATTAATTCTAAATTCCTTACAACATTTACTACATAATTTTTCTTCATGTGTTAATAAATGTACTTTTCTCTAATTTATTTAGTATTTACTTTTAACTTAACTTTTTATAATGAAAGCCTTAGTCCTCTTCATTCATTGTGCCATATGTGTTGCATACTCTGCACCCTTCAAATGTTATACTACTGAATTTTATATTACATTTGAAATTCAATAAAAATAAAAATTCTAATAAAAATCAAATTATTATAATAATAAATAAACTTTGAATTAATACTTACTTTTATACTTTGCTTAGAAATTATATCAAGAGTTCTTGACAAATTAATTATTCCTTGTTGCAGATAACCGAAAACAGTAAATTGTGCTTTCTTCCTGATAAAGAACTAAAATTAAAAATAAATAGCCAAATATTTGTAGCTGAAATTCTATTATTAAATATTTTATAAAATATTATTTTTGATTACATTTAAATATTATTATTATACTAAATCAATTATAAGAACAGTCTAAATAATCCAAATATTTCTAGTGATCTAGGATGAATTTTTAATTTGAACTAAATTATGGTTGAATTTAAAAAAAATACTATTGCCTTAGATCAAATTGAACTGTATTTTAATTGTAATTGTATTAATTAAATTCTAAATTATTTCTATATAAATATTTGATGCGTGTAGTGCTGTTATTTGGAGTTAGTAGATTTAAATTTAAACTGTTTTTGATTATGAATTTATATTAATGAATCAGTTATAATTAATCATAGAGGAAAATAAGTGGATTGCAATATTGGATATATATCTATTATATATGGATTCATATATAATAATTGCATGGTGATAACACAGACTAGGCAATGGAAACAATAATGAGATCAGCTTCTTAACTACAGCAACTGGCAAAATAACTATATCATTCATTGTTTGCAACAGCATCACTGCAATGTTTAGCTGACAAATATTTATCCAGCCACATGGGCAGAAGTACATGACTAAAAATTTACTTGCCTTAAGACTTTCCAACTGGTGCTCCAAAACCCAGCTTCAGCACATGGCTGCCATTTGCACAGAAGGTGATGTATAAGGTTATGGTTGCAGCTTTCTGTAACAGATGCTAACTGTCCAGTGGTGCTAATAAACACTTCAAAACTGAGTGTCTCACCGTACCCTCATATCTCACTGTTCCCCATCTTCCCCTATGCTTCTATATTTAGGGGCAAATTGATAGCTCGGATATAATTTTTATGGTAAGTTGTTGCATTACCATCCCAAGTCATCACATAGGAAATTATCTTTACTTGGCACTTATACATCATACTCAGTTCATTTCCCATTAAGTCATATTTCCTCATTTTATTCATTTTCAACTGTTGTTAATAAATCTTGATTTGTGATTCCAATCTCAATAAACCATATAATCTTTTTTTTTCCATATGCAAAAATATCGGGCTTATTTTGTTCAAGTTTTATAGGTGTCAACTCTGATTTCTACACTTTCATTTGCGATTATTTCTTGAACTGAGTAAGATCTTATTTTCATTGAGCGCTTAAAGCCGAACTTATTACATAAATGACGATGAATGCAGTAAACTACTACATTATGTCATCTGACATAATCATGTCCCATCATCCTTTCGCATTTTGTTGCCAAATGATCTATAATGGAAATTTAAAGTAAAGGTTATTCGGACAAGAATGCATTATTTATCAAATTTACCATCCTACACTGGCAATTATGCATAATGTCCAGTAAATTTGATTAATTAAACATGATTTATCATATTTACCAGAACGAACTGGCGAGTATGCATAATCATCAGTAAAAATGTGATTAATTTGTAATATATGAAATAAATTTATCAAATTTACCAAAATCATTAGTGATTATACATAATAACCAGCAATTATGCATAATTGCCAAATTAATCACTTTTACCATAACATATAATATTGGAAAATAACACCAACTTCTACCACGATCCACTTATGGTAGAAAGCTTCTGCTACAGATGCTGCAGTGATGTCAGTTAGTGGAGTAGCTTCCACCCATCTATAGTCTATCCCACTTTGAGATGGCAATGATGTTACAAAATGACGTTGCTGGTGGCGTAACACACAATAGCATATTCTTCCATCATTAGATATCAAAGTATAAATAGCATATTTTCAATAATTTATCCATTTTTTTGTGCATAAACAGTTGAATTAAAAAATTTCACTAATTAACCAATAAATCTGAAGTCTTCGTCGTGTCTCTGATATTTTTATAAATGCACTTTATAAAAATTTTTAATTTTATGTAGTGTTTTTCCATTTTTTATTATTTATTTAAAAAGTAATTTTCATGCACTTGTTAAAAGTTATAATAGAAATGGATTATGTACTTTTAAATAGCTTTATTATTTTTAATAATACTTAGGAATTGTTTTAATTCTCTCAGCACTGCAATGAACTATTGAAAAATTAACAGAATTATATTTAACACATTTGGCCAATTCCTAAATGTCAACAGACACATTTACCAAATAAGCCAAATAAGGGATCAAAAGGACCCTTTTGGTTAACAAGGATTATTTATACTTAAACTTTATGGCAAATTTTTGATTTGCATAGTATTACATTGACACTCTTCATATGAAAATTGAGATGGTGAGTAAGCGGTAAAGTGTTGTTCTCGATGTCGTCAGTAAGACATTGTCAGCATTTATATCTATCAGTAGATGACTTATGGTGGGGTATTCATTATGGAAAAAATAGTGATGTGCTTTCATGTGAATGGCAGATTTAGTAAAATCATCATATCCACTTAAACAATCTTTCACGACTTTTCAAAGACTTGTTTGATGTCGATACTGTGCTTTCATTTCCTTCCTGATTCCGGAAACAGTCCTTACCAAGAAGCCGGTTAATTCCTCCACCAAATCTACAATATAAATTGTAGATTTATCCAGATTCAGTTCTACCCAGGTTCTACCAATCTGCCTTAAACATTAAGTATAATCTGCTTCGTTTGACTATGAGGAATCTTTTCTCTCATTTTATTCTTTATGTAAGAACAAGATGCCATTTTACTTTTAGAATAATCTCAAATATGAATATTTTCTATTACAAAAATTTTTATTTTTTTAATTTCATCTTTTTCTGCCCTGAGATTTTTTATTATATTGAGGATAAAAATATGAATTATGATTTCAGCAAGATTTTGAAACTTTATATTTGGAAATATTCTGATCAGTATTTTTTCTCACAGACGAATTATAACTGCTTCACTTGTGACATCACTGCCATCTATAGTGTATTGGTCCATTATCATTAGAAGGTATTTGTAACCTTGCAAAGGTGGCAGGGGCCTACAAGGTTGAGATGATGTTCAAAAAACTTGCAGTTGTACTGGAAATTGTGACAAAGGGCTGTGATTATGATGTGAAATTTTGCTATGTTGATAAGTGAGGCAGCTTCATGCCTACACCTTAATGTCTCAACAGACACATTTACCAAATAAGCCAAATAAGGGAACTTCTTTTAGATTTAATGAACTGCTCTTACTATTTAGTAAGTGTAGAGCTCTTGATCAGTAGCCTGAGCCTCTGCTATTTGTTTGAAAAATTCTGTATCTATGATGGAAATTTCAGCAATGTGAGATAAGGCATCTGCTGCAATATTCTCCTTGCCTGGTATGTAGCAGATGTTTGAGCCCACTATTCGAAGAATAGCATATGGGGGCTCAAACTACTGCTACATATGAAGTGGTGATCACTTCATATGGTGATCCCCATATGCTATTCACCATTTCATAGTGATCACCCATGCTATTCGAAGAATAACATACTTCCAAGTTGCACAAAAGTTGAAACTCGTTGCAGGCAGCCACCGATTTATCCAGAGGTAAATGACAGGGTTTGGCAAAAATTGGAGGTCAGCTAGTTTCGATAACGTGAAAAACTAGAGTTTCAATTGCTGGGACACACAGAGATTCTCTATAGTGCTAGGTAGTTCTCCAGAATATCACTATACTTAGTTCCTGGCAGAATCATATCAATTGAGCCCACAGCAGGTACAAGAGTAATAGTACCAAAAGAAGAAAGACCAGTGACTGAATCAACTAATGCCAGTTATTTTTTGGTCTACCAGGAGTCCAAAGACTTCCAAAAAATTGGCATCTAATATAAGTATTATGATGTCAACTACAACAAAGGGTCAAACCATTGACCTATGTAAACCTATGTTAACATTCATTATAAGAGAACCGAAAGTCTTAATGATTGAATCTGATGCTGTATACAAAGTTGATCGTTGCAGTCCATGTCGACAATCTATAGATTTAGAAGGTTCGATGAGCTGGCAGCTTCTGTATCCACTAGATACTTTGTTCCATTTGGTTGGTCTCGCAGGTAGAGGCATGTTGGGCAGTTAATCTTGTTGCTATTGCTTACTGCCCTCAGCAATGGATTGTGTTATTTCCTGATCAGCATTAGTATAATCAGAAATGGGTTGTGCTGCTGAGCAAGGTGCAACACACTTGTATGTGGTGTTCCCAAAATGCCAAATGTTGGAGTGTGTATTGAGAGGACATGATGGGGTTCATGAGCGACTGGACCTTCGAAATCTTTAGTGACTATGATGTTTAGTGAGAAATGCAACTGTCATTTGTAGAATCCACAACTGTTTATGAATAGTGGTAAGAGTCTGATTGGTAGCTGTATCTGCTCGTTTGTTGTTAGGTTGGAGTTCTGCAGAGTGAATAGAAGTTATCTCTGTTACTTCCAAAATTTGGTCAACTATAATGGCCAATTGAGAAAGATCATCTCTGCTGGCAGAAAGAACTGTTTATATATTGGTAGGTAATTATTGTAACCAAAGGGATTTCAATTCTTCTTCAGACAAAGCACTCTTTGCTATATCTGACATTGCACATAATAGCTGGACACTGTCCTATTTCTGAGATGGGTGTTGGTTTGTAATATTTTCAATTTAGGTTCTCCACTGTCTGCGAAACATGCAATTAGTGCACTTTTTGATGGTTGGATAAAGGTCTGTAGTTGGTGGGCTATAGAGAATGTCCAAAACTTGTTCTAAGGTATCTCTGTCTAGTGATGCAATAATGTGGTTAAATTTAATTAGATCTTGACTAATACCTGATAATAAAAAATTTGCTTCTACTTGTCTGAACCAAAGCTTGGACGTTGATGCAGAAGGATGGTATCTTGACTGACATGGGAGATCGTCGGTTCCATTTGAGTGATGTTTGTCATCACTGAACTAATGGCTTCCTCAGTTATATTGTTAGAGTTAGATAGTCCACTAGTTTTGCACTAATTCAAAAAAATAATACAGTACGTATTTGTTTATTCACATTTGACATTCGGGTCACCAATATAGGAATATTTTTGGCATTATTCATATTTATTACTGTATATTTATTTTGAGAAGCTCTCCAGTTTGTCCAATAGTTCCGCAGTCTGGTGAACAATTAAGTTTTTTGCCTTGATAGTTGTTAAGGTATGTTTTCTCCAATCAAAATCCACAAAAAACAAAATCTTTAGCTGGATATTGTCACTTGTTTTTCAATGTTGTACCTCTGAAGGATGATGTTGGTGTCACTACAGGTCTATTAGTCTCATGATGTCTGTAATAAATTATGGTTTGCAATTGACTAAAAAAATGAATTGTATATTAATCACAGCACTATATAAACTACTAGAACATCTGTGAATGGCTGAAAATTATCATGATCAACTAAGAAAAAACTAAAAACAAACAATGGGAGATTTCACACAGTAGTACACAATTTTATTAACATTAACAGAGATGACATTCTAATTCTCTCTCACTAATATTATGATAATTTTGTGGAAGTTATGTATATGATCTATGCTTTTACACACTATTATTTTGAAAAAATTTCTGGATCCTAAATATCAATATATCCCTTCTAACATTTTTGAATCCATGCTTTTGTGGACTTTTTGCTTTGTTTTGATGAGACCTGTGATTTAAATTTTGCTAGACTTTTTAGGAATATCCTGTATATCTGTTTGAAAATTTATTTGAGAATAAAACAATGATTTTTAATTCAAGATAACACAAATATGCTGATAATTGGATAATGATATATAAGTGATCTTAAAATAACACAACACTATGTAAATAGTCGGATTAATGTAATGTTGGATTAAAAAGGACTGACAAGGGAACATCGCACCTGATGTGTCTGGGATTTTGCCGACATTTTGTCATCTGAAAGAGCATAAACAATAGATGAAGAATCACCCCTATATTGGGGGGCCACTACTCTAGCGTTTTTGAGAAAATCGCTTTTGAAATTTCAGAAATTTTTTGTTTTACTTAAATAGCGAACGTTCAGACAGTCAACCACATGCAGTGGTGTAGTGGCTACATTGGGGTTCTGACGGTCTGAGAGTGATGTATGTCTGTAGGTATTATATGTATGTATGTCTGTAGGTATTATATGTATGTATGTATGTATGTATGTATGTATGTAGGTATTATATGTATGTATGTATGTATGTAGGTATTATATGTATGTATGTATGTAGGTATTATATGTATGTATGTATGTATGTATGTAGTGGTTCCTCTATACCATTTCCAAATTTCAGCTTTCTGAGGGGAAGTACATACTCATACACGTCTGTAGGTATTATATATATGTATGTATGTATATATATATATATATATAGATAATAATATCAAGGTTATAGAAACAACTTCAGCATAGAATGCATTGATAGAAGGTATACTATATAGATACTAATATCAAGGTTATAGAAACAACTTCAGCATAGAATGCATTGATAGAAGGTATACTATACAGATATACAGATATTAAAAGATCTCAAGATGACTGTCACCTGCAAATAATGGTTAACTGTCATAGAAATATGTTTCATTCTTAGGTTTTTTTTTCTAGACTCATTGAAATTAATGTAAGAATAATTTCAAAATGAACTATGACCACGAGGCTTTAATATAGCAAGCTTTTATCCCATCAGATTAACAGTATATATCTCCTTATTGCTAATTCAGAAAAGATGATGTTTGAACTGATATTATCAACATGTTACTTGGGCAATCAATATGTGGAACAAAATTCTATACACAAATGAATCTAGATTCAGTTTGCATTATGATTTCAGCAAGATTTTTATTTAAAGAGAACACAGTATGAAATATCAATCATTAAACATTAGAAAAATTTATCATTTTAGAGATGGAGATCTATTATTGTGGGCAGTGATTGGAGATCACTAATGGCTATACAGGTCTCTACATCATCTTTGAGGAAGGCACTTTGAATAAATAACATTACAGTGATGATATCCTTGAATCATATGTTCTATTTGCAGGTGCAAATGGAAGAACATATACTTCAAGAATACATCATTATAAATTTGATTATCTAAAATAAATAATCAAATTTCAAACTTTACTGTTTATTGTTAGATTGTAAATTATCAAGCAAGCAAACTTACTAGGGATTAATAATCAAACAATAACAAAATAATCTAATATTACAAATTAATTTAGAAATAACTGAATTCAATGATTAAAATAAATTTTATAATTATTCCTAAATTATAGTAATAGTAGGGTTATTTGGCTGTTATTTGTTTATTGTTTAGTATTGTTAGATTGTTAAAGATGACAAGACATTTAAACTATAAGAATTATTACTTTTATAGATAGAAAACAATTTATTACAAAATATAAATAATTTATTACTATAAGACAAAACTTATTTGCAAATACTAAATATATATAAATTAAGTATTTTTTTTAGTTACTTACTTGCAGAAATACTTTATAATAATTTCAACCCCAAAAGTAATGAAATTTATAAAGTTTTATAAGAAAAAAATGTAAAAATAGCTAAAATTGAAAGTGCATTTATAGACAATACTCTTAAAATTTTCATTTACATATTTTTCATAGAAACAATTATAGCAAAATAAAAATACAGACAATGGAAATTAAAATTACAAGTAAATAGGTTCTCATTTAATGTTGGGGTTAGGTTCCTGAAAATCACAACTTTAAGTGAAACCAAAATTCTCAAGTAATTAAAATTTTGACCTAGTATTATAAATCAAAGTTACGTTCATAGTTTCTGGTATTAGAAAAAATAATATTTGATAATTTTTCTCATCTAAACATTATTACTCAATAATAGAACAAAATGAAACAAAAACACAATTTAATTGAAAACTTTAATTGTAAAATTTTACATAATAGTTATATAAGCAGCTGTAAGCATATCATATCTTATGGTTAAAAAAAATTACTTTCTAATAATAAATAGTTTAGAATCCACAAATTTTATGTTCATGATTAGTTTTATAATGTCAGTTCTCAACATTTATTAATCACTAAATGGATGTGCCATTACAGACTATTATAAGCCATCATCATTACTGGAAGTCTTCTGGGCTATATAAAATAGGAATTGTTGAACATGGCACAGATTTCCTCATATAAATTTTCCAAGGACTGGGTTCTCTGATTGTCAGAGAATCAAGCAATTCTCTGGCTTGATTCAGAAGCAAGCAAAATGTTTCTGAATCAAGCCAGATGAAGGCAGCCTGATGGTTGGATTGAAGCACTTTGGCTTCTGAAAAGCCAAAGTGCTTCAACCCAACCAATCCAGAAGAATGTCCTGTGTGCTATATAATTTAATTAATATTGTTTATAAATAATACTGTATACTTAAATTAGTGCTTACATAAAAAATGGCTACCTTGTTTTTTTATAACTACTATAAATTTTCATCTCTTTTTCTATTATGAAAAGAAATGTAAGAAAATAGAGCTTTATTCCATTTTGCTGCCTTAAAATCTTTTATTTTTTTAACTAATTACCGGTAATTTTATGAAAAGAAATGTAAGAAAATAGAGCTTTATTCCATTTTGCTGCCTTAAAATCTTTTTTTTTTTTTTAACTAATTACCGGTAATACAGTTTTTGCTGGCAACATAATAGCAAAATATTAACTGAGGTGACATTAAATGAGGACCTATTGTACATAAAAAAAATTCTGTTTAGAAAAGAATGATGTGTAACCAAAAAAGATTTCAAATACTTAATATAATACTATGATAGCCTCCATATTTATTTTATTTGTATTCAGAAGATAACTTATTGAATGATGGCTGCATTATTTTTCTCAATAATCTTTAGTCTTTCACTTAATTTGAAGTAACTTTATATAACTGGATTAAATAAAAAAAAAACTGAATTTACCTAAATGCTTCATTTAATTTTTCATAATAAAATACTGATGGAGCAAGACCAATAACCACTGCATTGGGATTTTCAGTTTCTACATCTTTAAAAATATATATATTTATAAGAATAATCTATTTATAAAAATAAAAAGAATATACTATATATTCACAAATAAATAAATTCAATAATACTTAAAAAGAAGTGAAAATCCAAAGCATTCTTTATAATAAATTCAATTGATTACATGTATTTTAATTCTAAAAATAATATTAATCATCAGACTGTTCACTTCATAATAAGTGACTGAAACTCTTAAAAATAATTTCTTATTAATTTATTCATAAAATAAAATAATTACAGAAATACAAAAATATTAAAGCATGAAATAAAAATGAAAAAATACAAACATAATAATTAGAAAAATAAAAAAAAAGCTTTGAATATTATCCATTATGATTTTCTTGACTTTTTTGTCCTAGGTTATACTAATCTAATCATATCTTAATCTAGCCTATATAAAATATTATTTTTAATACAGTTTATTGTATTATATCTAAATGTTTGTATCATTCATATTACATTATATGAACAAATGGAAAAAATGATAAATATAATAGGTCCCTTATCTATGCAGTTAATTTGTCCTAAAATTTCTCAAATAAATTGAAAATTATGCAAGTCCAACAATGCTTACATTTGATATATACAAATACAAACATTATTAAATGGAATGATTAAATAAAATTGCAAGCATATTACAGTATAAGCATACAGATGAAAATCTGAAGGAATAAATGATATTTTTGTAAAAAAAA
>AYEL01081767.1:0-11865 GCA_000484575.1 Olivierus martensii | reverse complement strand
AAAACTTCTTCTGCCATATCTTTTTGAAAGTCTTTGCCTGTTTTTTGAGGATTAGTTTTACTATTACTTAATAATAATTTCAGTTATTGGGGTTATTTTTGCCACATTTTCCCTTCTGTTTTGGAGAAAAAGTTTGTTTCACCCCAAGCTTGAATTATTATTAACACTTGATTTTCCAATCTCAACCGCTTCAGCAATATCTCTTACACTCATAGATGTTTTTTTTTTTTTTTTTTTTTAGAAAATAATAAAAAATAGAATGATCTAAATAACCAAACTCGCATAAAATATGGAACGGTTGATGAACGGAAGCACTTGCAACCGTCTGATGTCCCATTTGTGTGATGATTCACTGAATCATAAAACTATTGTATGTATTTTATAATAATAAAAAAAGATATAAAAAATATTAAATATATTTACTTCTTAATTCTAGAAAACAAATAAAAGGGTTTCATTTTCATAAAATTAAATTCTGAACTCATTCATGAGTTTTCTTGATTTTTCTGCCTTTCGCTAGTTGGTTTTAACTTTCTTCTTTTAGATTAAACTAGGGATGACTTGGCGAAAAGTCTTATTTGTAGTACGTCAATCTATTTATAATTTGTCTATCTATTTCTTAACCCATTTTATGAGACAAAAGTTCTTTTCGACATAGTCAAATATAGAAATAGAAAAATGATAAGTAAGCTGTAGAACTACTCTAGCCTATTTATCAATATTGACAGTATAGGAAGAGTTTTCTCTTCCTATATTGAAACAGCTTTTTTATTGTAACAAAAGGCGAATTATACTATTATTCTCTGTTATTTTAATATTTCTAAGTATAAGGAATAAAAAATAATTTGATTTTATGCCATAAAACATTAACACATCGCATCAACAGTACAAAACTTCGCTTTCTGTTTGGTCCTTTAAACAATTTAATCCAGTTTTAATGTGGCGTGTTTACTTTTTTTTTTATAAGCTTACTAATCTATATAAACTACCCACTCTGACCTACATATTACGAAGAAGAAACTGAACGGTATCAGATTCTATTCGGCGAAAATACCTCTCTTATGAGGCAAAAAAAGCACAGACATTAGTAATTTATACAAGTAGTTTAAAGACTCATTAGCTTGTTAAATATAGAAAATCGTAGGTAACGTGTACATCAGCATAAAGAGAAAAATTGGATAAAAATGTAGCTAAAATTTGTTTAATAAAAGTGATTATTGCGATTAATGAAACGGTTGAAATTTGATAACGATATCTTGAGAAGGAATTGAAACTGATAAAGGTCTATCATGATTAAATCACGATAAAGGCTACTTTATACCATTAAATTATCATCATGCCTACGTTTATATGCCTCGTGTCGGTTTATCAAAACCTGTAATTTATTTTCAAGTCTACAATTCTAAAATTAACAGCATAATGTTCTAAAACCTAGAGTGATACTGGCAATAAGAAAATACAAATTTCCCAGATCTCAATTCTCTGGTTCTAGATTTGGCATTGCTCATTTAAATAATTAGTTTTAAAATATAAAAATATTTATACTTAATATAAATATTTTCTTGAAAATACTGATTATAATATTTATTATTACCAGTTTTACTAGACAAATTATCAATTAATTGATTTAATAATGTAGTTTATAATAGTTTGACTCCATTGTTTATTGTTTTGCTAATTTAATTGGAATAAATAAATATTATTGGGCTAAATTCTGAATTTTTATGAGTATAAATGTTCAAAAGGATATGAAATTATTTAAATCACAAAATAATAATAATAATTTAATGAGCATAAATCATATTATGAACATCAGGTCTACAGTACATTAATTCGAATGAGTTTAAAAGTAACATTTTTAACTTTTACAAGCTTTGATTAGCATTAAGAAAGTTTATATAGAAGTCCCTTTAGGTCGTTGCCCTCATATAATGAGGATTTTCCTGGTTTTCTAACATCAGTCCCAATATAAACTCATGAAATATTAATGTTAATAATGGGGACATTAATATAGATTTATTAGCATTTAAATAGTTTTATCATGTAAAAAATTATTGTATATTTATCTTAGAATACATATTAAATAGTTTTATCAATTCTAAACAATATTATTATTTTCAAATAGCTCTGTTTATGCAGTTATACTAACACACTTTTGCTGCTAATGCCATCTGTTAACTAAAATATAAAATGTATCACTCTGATACAGTACTTTGCATTATTTTATGAATAAAAAAATATTCTTCAAACAAAAACATTATGTAGACACAAAAATTATCGTTTAATCAAGTGCTGAAAAATTAAATTGTGACGTTGATAAACAATTTCAGTTTATCACTACATAAAATCACATATTATTTAAATTTTGGCAATATTTAGTGATATTTCTTGTATCCTCTTATTGACATTAAAAATAATTATCCTTAAAAAATGATCTGGTATCTTAATCCTTAAACTTACTTCAAATTTTACAATAATAGTCTGGCCATCCCGCTAAACTTTGATAAATTTCCATCATACAGTTTAAAAGTTATTAAGGAGAAACTTTTGAAGTTTGAACGTCGGCCATTTTTAAATAATTGCAATTAAACGATTTAATTAATGTTTTTCGTCAAAATCATTTATAAAGTTTAATAGGATTGTCAATGGTTATTTAACTGAATTTCATAAGAAATGCAATGAATAATTTAGAGTATATCAAAAGAATATCTGAAAAGATCCACTGTTGTGCGTCCGCCATTTTTAAATCGGTAAAATAGAAGGTTAAATGATGCAATATTAAAGTTATCCTTAATAGTAGAACATAATTACCAAATTTAATAAAAATCTGTTCATTATTTCAAAAGTTATTAGTGGACATATTGTTAGTTTTGTTTATGCCGCCATATTATCATAAGATATTCTTCATCTGGCGGTGACCACTTATAGAGCCCACAGGGCCGTGCCGTAGATTTTCTCAGTATGAAGCAAATATTCGAAATGCCGCCCCTTAAATGTTTGATTTCTCTGCTTATGCCGCCCCCTTACGGTGTCTGATGCAGCCGCCTCTCTGTTTCATAGTACGGCACGGCCCTGAGAGCCCATCACAAGCTTATCCAACATTCATAGTGGGATCAACCGAAAGATTGAAGGATAAGATTCAAAGGGCCGGATCCGGACCCTTCCTGAAAAACTGAAAGTGAGAAACAGGATTTGAAGTAGAACACACAGACAAAAGTCAGCATTATAATCTTATAAAACCTTACTATCCTTCAGAAAGTAGGCTAAAAATGGTGTGCTTATATCAGGATATCCCAAAAATAATGTCTTTTTTACACTGTACTTGTTCAAACATGTCTCAGTTTGTCTAAACACGAAATTTTAAAGTTTTAACTATATTAGAAGAGTGTTATTGATTCAAATCAAAGTTGAATCAATAACACTCTTCTAATATAGAATGTATGCTTGATTAAAAAATCAGCAAGTAATTTAACTTTTATATTCTTTTATATTGCTTTTGTGTTGACTTAATATTTATATTGAAACGAAAATGTTTAATCAAGTTTATTACAATCTTATCAAAATTTAAAATTTTAATATTTCTATAATTGCGATTTAGTTTATTAACAGTTTACGTTTTTTTGATTGAAAAAAAATGCAATAATTATATGTGATATTATAGCTTCACGTTTATACTGATATTAATTGACAAAGCTATGAAGAATACGATGATGACGAATTCAAAATATGTAAATTACAATAAGCTTTAATATCAATAAAATTAAAAATATAAAAATAATTATGCATAACTAAATCACTAAAAAATATAAACTGCAAACTACACTTATATTTCATAAAAATATCCATAATTATAAAAGTCCATCAGATGGCAGTGTGAAAAAGTAATTGCTTACCACACTGACATCACTGGGCCAAATTCTGGATCCTACACTAATATTTCAGAATTATTGAATCTTATCTTTGACTTACCTTTCCTTTTTCAAATATGACTTCATTACAGGTGATGGTCTCTGAAAGTAGTTATTATGAAACTTATCTCATATTTGATTTTTTTACCTTGTAAACCTAATCATAACACAAGCCAGACTGGTTCAGTAATTAGTTTTGGCTTATTACTCTGGAGGACCCTGGTTCAATTCTTACGAAAAAGTAATTGCTTACCACACTGACATCACTGGGCCAAATTCTGGATCCTACACTAATTTTTCAGAACTATTGAATCTTATCTTTGACTTACCTTTCCTTTTTCAAATATGACCTCATTACAGGTGATGGCCTCTGAAAGTAGTTATTATGAAACTTATCTCATATTTGATTTTTTTACCTTGTAAACCTAATCATAACACAAGCCAGACTGGTTCAGTAATTAGTTTTGGCTTATTACTCTGGAGGACCCTGGTTCAATTCTAAATCCACCCCTTAGTAAGTTTATTTGTAAAATCCAGACTTGATCTATCATTTTCAATCTTCCACCCTGGCTGACTCTTCCACAGAAGTGATCAGCCTAGAATTAAACCTGTTTCAACTCCCCATTTAGAACTCTATAGAATGGAAAGCAGCATGATCTGTTAACAAACAAAAACCTAATTTTAACTATATTTTAGAGTCAAACACAAATATTATATTATGGCCTTCAGCCATAATATATTTGTTTGTTGGAGAATTTTTATAAATTTGTTTTAAAACTACATTATAATTGTGTTTGTCATTGACCATAGTTTTATGGGGATTGCAATTGATAAGTAATAATATTGGGATCAATTCTTAAATATCTCACTTCCAAAAGTTTTTCAAGAGGAATTCAGGCTTGGCACATTGATCCAAACATTCATCTGACAGCCACAACAGGTGTGAACAGCCTGTGATGGGCACTGGAATGTCTCACTACTTAGTAACTCTGATTAGAAAACAGCATAAAAATAAAGACATGCTGAAATTTGTTGTTACTTCTATAATCTTAAAGTTACTCTAACAAGTTTAGTAATATTAAAATTTTCCATTTGTCATATCTAAATTCATTTATTGCACAGCTTCAGTTTTTATACTTATGTATTTACAGTATTTTTTTAATATTTGTAAAAGATTATCTTTTACTAATATATAAATAATCTTTTACAAATGGAAATGGATGTATTCTTCTTCATGAAATCGATTAAATAATCAAAACATGAAAATATGGATAAAATCCCTTCTTGTTTCTGGGTGCCCCCTTGAAGCCTGGCATTCTAGGCTAGTGTCTTAACATAGAACTGACCCTGATTATATATTATATGGAAATTTAACAATAGCATTAGAATGAAAATTTCCAGAGAGAATTTAAAAGAATATTTCAAAAATTTATATTTCCACAATTTTTAGGTGAACAAAGTTACGGAATTAAAATCATCTTCAAATCCATAATAGCCATATAGAATTTCATTAAAATCTATTAATTCAAAAATTATAAATGGGAAACAAAGATAGCATTGTGATTTCTATAAGCATGCAATCTATCAATAATAATAAAGCAAATATTACGATAAAAGACTATAGATAATACAGAAATATTTTTAAAATTAGACTGAAAAATGTGAAGGAAAATTAACTTGTTGATTCCTGTTAATGATGAATTTACAAACTTGATTTACAACATGAACAACAAGACAATGAATTTATAACAAGATTATCAAGAGATAATATTATACCAATGTAAAAAATATTCATTTAAGAGCTTACCAATAAAGTCTTCCATTGCAATATCTTCTAAGAAAAGCATTGGCCTCAATTTGCGAGAATCTATTAATTCTCTAGCAGCAATTAAAGATGAAAACATTTCTTCCTTTTTTAAAGAAAATCCAAGTCCAATTAAACGTTCCCAAAGTAAACGTTTTGACTCTTTGGTAGTATTTGTAACAAAACGAACACATACTTTGCTTTCTCTTAATCTGTAAAATATAAACAGCATTAAAATTGGTAATGCATCCTTAATTTTAATTCTAATTGAAATTTTAACAGTACAGTATAATTTCACTTATTTATTGATTGCAACAATAAATATTAGGCAAAACCATGGTCTATAAATATATATGGTCATCCTACTTCGATGTCATTGCTGTAAGATTTTTCTATATTGAAATCTCATCACTAGAGGCACTGTGTACCATTCAGTGTTAAATTCATACTCGTAACCTGACCTAGATTGTTGCTAGAGAACTAATTTTATTTATTTTTTGATGAAAAATGCCAACATGCTGTTTTGTGCCTAGCTGCAATTCAGGATATAAATCCTGTAAGAAAAATGCCATATGTTTAAGGTAAAACAAGGAAACTATGAGCAGCTCAAGCAATGGAAATGACATACCACAAGCAGGTTGTGAGTTTACATTTAAGAATTCAATATGCAATATTCATTTTGATCAGATATATATTAGAAACACTTACAATCATGTTTGTTTCACATATAATGAGAATACTTTATTCACTATTATATATAAACAAGTTTCATATTTTTATTTTATTTGTATTTATATTTAAAATACTACTCTTGGAAATTATATATTTCACTTTTTTTTTTAATTTAGGGATTAAAAAAAAACATCTGCTAAAGAAGGCCAATAATTCCTGTGAAATGGTTTTTGAAATCTAAAATAATTTTGTTGTTGTGGTGTATACTTCTCTAAATTGAAAATAAATTAATTATAGAAATCCCACTTCCAATTTTTCTATTACAGTATTTTCCATTAAGAATGCTAAATGCAAGTCTAAAAATTCAAACATCTCTAAATTTATTTATACTAAACTATTAATACCTATGGGAATGAACTTCAAAGTAAGATGATTTACATAATTACAGAATATAATCTTTCAAAACAGGAGAAAGATGAATAAGAAAAGTAAATCTCATTGCTATCGAAATTAATCATAAAAAATTTTCAGTTCTCTCATTGCTATCAAAAGTAATCACTAAAAATTTTCAGTTCCCAGATAAAGAAGAGGAAATCTCATTGCTATCAAAATTAATCACTAAAAGTTTTCAGTTCCCAGATAGCGTTACTCCCAATCAAAAAAGTTCTAATACAATACTAGGTATGAAATGATAAATGAATTACTTTAAATAATGAGATATTTTCCTCTTTCAAAACTGTACATACTATTTCTGTCAGATACAAAAATACATTTCAGAAAATTATTTTCTCTAAAGGAGATATGTATTTAGAAAAGAGTTTGGACTAAATTATAAATTATTTTATGAATGAAATTGAAATTGATACACTTGAAAATTCATTTACCAATATATCAACAAATAGTAATGTTTTAAATAATCATGTGAAAAGTAATTATAATATTTCTATTATTGAGGAATTATGCCTTATTTACCAACTTACATTAAAATGTAACAAGTTTTACTTCAAATGTCCATAGTATATCTGCTACAATCCAGAACTTTTAATAAAAAGTTTTTTTTCAGCATTTGTATGATCTTTGTGCTCAGATAAATTATTTGATGGGCTGAATTATTGTATTATTTTTTTTTTCAAATGGAATTATTATACTGGGTATTACACTGAAATATATTTTCAATTTTTGTTTAAAATTTTTTTAATTCATTTTCTGTAGAATTAATAATTACAAAATCTTTTTGTTAGTAATTTCAGAGCAATTAGAATTGTATTAATTGGCATTATTTCAAACATATTTGAAGAATCGAGGAAAAAAATAGGTAACAACTGCAAAATTGTTGACTTAAAAATGATATTTGTGAACTAACATTAAAATTTTTGAAATGTTATTTTTTACCATAATTTTAAACCCATAAAATGTTAAAGATAACTCTAAAGTGTTTTCATTCTAATTTATCAAAATATAGTGAAATTCCTGCTAAAAATATTTTGCAGTGTTATGTTTGATCTATAAACTTCTATGAGTAACTCTATAGAAATTCTTCTGCTATGTCCTCAAATGCAACTCCAATGCCATCCTAGTGATTAAAATCTAGACCTTCACATTTTTTCTTTTGTTATCGGTAGGAGTGGAATGAACATATATATATTTATAGACTTTGGCAAAAACAGAAATAATATTGGACATAATCAAAAATAATATTTATTTTTTGCAAACATAGTATGCAAATTTATTGTTAATGCAAATGATATGTGTAGCTTTAATTAAAACAATAAAGGAAAACTTTCATGTAGGTTCTATTATTAAAAAAAAAATAAAATTTAATGCCAATTACTTGATAATTACAATGTCAGATAATTTGGATTCAATTATATGTTACACAACAAAAATACCTATTATTATCATCTATATTCTACTATTTTCAAACTGTAATAAAATCATTTAAGTAGAAATTTACAATTGGCTTTTACTATCACTATGTGATAAACATATAAAAAGCCAATTAAAGTTAAAAATGAATACCTATTCAATGCATCTACAGCTCCTGGAACAGCAGAATTTTCTATGTGAAGAGTTCCATTTAAATCTATTAGGACAGCTTTTATCTTGGTCTTCAGCATATTCTACGTATTTGTCATGAAAACAAATAAAATAAATTAGTAACTGATATTTCTACGCAACCTAAATCGGCTTAATAATAAGTAATGAATAAATTAATTTTGAGAAAATAATACCATTAATTATTAAATTTAATCTTATAATTTCCACACGTGAAGAACAATTATGTTTTATCCTTCGATCATAGAGCAAAAGTTTGTATTACTATACTATAAACGGATTCTTGTAACTAGTAAGTTATTCAGAGATTATTGTAGTTTCTTTGAGAGCATCGATAAATTACATCACACTATGTAATAGATTTGTGATGATCAAGGACGTTTTATATATTCAACTTCCTTGATGACGATAAATGCCGTAAAGGAGAAAGCCTATATCTATATACCTTGAGAAAGCATGGGATGAAGTCATGCTAATTCAATTGTGACGTCACACAGTAAAATGATTAGTAGTGTATCACATCTCTAAAAAATTTGTTTTAGTCGTAGAGATATTACACTCGTATAAAAATAAGAGTTACATAAAATCAGGGAAAAAGTTTTTATTAGAAGGTGAGTTTTCAAATTGGTGACGATACTGTCATGGAGTAAAGCTTCTTGTGACGGTTGTGTCGAAAACAACAATAATGAAAATACCGAAGCGGATGGGTCATTCCAATGAGATCAAACGTATATAAAATAGTGAGATAATTTTTGGATGATCTCTTTTCTCCAAGGAGTTTGCTTTTCTCTGATGCAATTCTTTAGTACTTTAAACGAAAACACTGGTATACAAAATTAATCTCATAGTTATAGCCAGTCCCTGGAACTTATCAGTAAATACAAATTGTGCAAATTTTAAATAAAACTGTGGACAAGAAAATAAAAACAATGATATTTAATATTTATTCAATTATAACATTTATTTATTTATTTTGTGAGACCTGTGGACGATATAAACAGGCTTATGGCCTACCTGCGATCAGTGGAGTGAGCCGATGAGTAATGAGACCTTACGACAGAATTCACGGAGATTACATTTGGTAACAAACAACTTCCTTTATTGGAGTGAGAGAGTTTACAATAAAAATCCCGACAATAGTTATCGGAAGAAAAAAACGGATTCTGAAATACTCGACTGTGTGAAGAGAAAATGAATTTCCTTCTTTATTTGTAACAAAGTCCTGGTTGAGGTCTCCTATATGTGGATTTTGGGTTTCAATAGGCAATGTTCTTTCTTTTCTTTTCTAGAGTCATAACGGTAGCAATTGTTGCCACGAGTTTTAGAATATGTTTGTTTTCTTTGGATGAAAATAGTCCTCAAAGTCTCTTTTCTCCTTTAATTCAAAATTGTAATAAGAATGGCGTTCTGGTTTGTCTCCTCTAGAGTTCCGTATAGAATTTCTGGGGATACAAAGAGTTGGAACACAGTGTTTTCCGTATAGTCCTCAAAGTCTCTTTTCTCCTTTAATTCAAAATTGTAATAAGAATGGCGTTCTGGTTTATCTCCTCTAGAGTTCCGTATAGGATTTCTGGGGATACAAAGAGTTGGAACACAGTGTTTTCCGTAGTTTTCTTTCTTGTTCCCTTCTGACTCTTTTTTCCTCTCTCTCTCTTTCTCTCTCTAAAATTAATGATCAAAACCCGATTGACATTTTCGGTCGAAGTCTGGACAGATTCCTGACCCGATTATCACATTAATCAATTATTTTCCCGGGAGAAGATAACATTTCTCCTCATCGTGTTACACCTCGGTTACAGTTCTCTTTTCGACTTCATTATGATACTTGCATGTCATATTATTTATATTATTATTATCGTGGAAGACCAAGAAGTGGAGGATAAGGTTCTCCTGGCCGGGTGATACGATAAATAAATCTATCGTTTGTTTATCCATCTAAGGTATCATTCCGACTGAATTCCTTTCGTGGTTTTTATGAAAAAGTGTAGAGTGACATCTTACATCAGGCCCGAATTCCGTGTCCCCACAATTTATTCTTTCTAATTTAACAATCACCTTTAATTTTATCGCTCACACTAACGGTTCCCAAAGTGCGGCCCGCGATCTTGAATTCATAGAGATAATTTACATTTTAACATAAAATAAATAGATTTTATCATATAATTAAAAATTGTTCAGTTAAAAAGATACATGTATAAGTGCTTCCAAATATGTTTTTATTATTTTCAGTTAAAAAGATACATGTATAAGTGCTTCCAAATATGTTATTATTATTTGGAAGCAGTTATATATGCGAAAAACTTTCTCAATCATGAATATTAATGTCCAAATTGAGATCAAAATTAACTGATGAACTTTTACAAGCGGTGTTAAGAATGCATTCAACTTACTTAGAACCAAGGCTCAATGATATTATTAAAAAAAATAATAATAATAATTGTACGAGTCACATACTTCAGATTGATGAGTTTATTATTTTTTTTTATTCGAAATTATTTATTATTTTTTTAATTATTTTTGAAATGTGTTATTTTAAATAGTTTTTAATAAAAAGTAATTATTGTCATAAATAAAGAACGATTATGATATAAAATTAGTATAAATATTTCCTTTGTGTCAAACTTTTTATCGATTTGAACGTATTTTTCCATAATACTTTTGTTGGCCCACCAAATATTTTGGAATTTACAATTTGGCTCACCTAGGCAAAACTTTGGGAACCCCCTGCACTAACACAATACAGGATATCACATGTCTAAATATAATGCTCATACTTATATTTAAAATGACAAAATTGACAAATATAGAGTGGTAAACGTACAAGAAAAGTGAAAACATTGATAAGAGAACTTCAAATTTTGACAAACACTAAAGCTCGAACAACGTCGGCTGGATTGGCCTTGTGAAAACACTTCGGCATTCCACATTGAAGGACCGGGTTCGAGTCTCGGATCCCACCCCTTGAAAATATTTATCATAGGTCCGGGCCCTGCCCGTCAATCCCCATCCTCCACATCCACTCACTCCTCCGCAGAGGTCGGCAGCTTATGGAAGGGCTTTTTTCGTCCCGCCACATAATATTCTTCCAGAATGGAATGTGGCGTTATCTGTTGACAAAAAAAGTTCGAACAATATGTTAGAAAAATATATTTTTTCTAACATATTTGCATTGTCACCTGGGATTAAACTTAAATTCTTTTTTATATGAGAGACTAGATAATGTTTAGTTAAGTTACTATTAATAGATAATAGAGCGGATCTGCTGTCAGAAAAAATGTTAAATTTATTAGAAACTTTTTTATTTATCAATATGTAGTCTAATCCTTTATTAATTGCAAAAAGTTCCGCTTGGAGCACCGTGCAGTGATCCGCTAACCTAAAATATCCTTGATAAATAATTCTATCATTTTTGTAAACCACTACCCC
>AYEL01081766.1:0-16761 GCA_000484575.1 Olivierus martensii | reverse complement strand
ATTGTCGGAGTTTTCATTATGTATTATAAATATTAATGTTATCTATCGGGTCCTTCCAAGTGAAGACTTTGTTGAACTTTCATTTTTGATTTGTATTTTTAATGTTTAAATTGTATTGAACGCAACTAACACTATTTTCCACTAGTGACCTGCCACACTTTCTTCTGGTAGGAACCTTTCAACATTTTCTTAACTTTCCTATATCTTAATAACTTCATTCTTCATCATTCTCGAGGCTAAACCACAGAGTACAGCCCACTAACTTTTTTAATAAATAAATAAATAAATAACATATTTGCATTATGAATCGAAGCCCCTAAAATCGTGAGGCCCAGGACAGCCGCCCCTCTGATGGATACCATGGATACTGATAACGGTATACTTATATCTTTTTATAATTTTAGGGGCTAAGGGATTTCAGTGCTCTCAGTGTTTGTAAATTAATATAAAATACAAAATAGTATCAAAATTTTATATATTATAATATGCCAAAAACGAAAAAAAGGATCAGTGTCCACCTTAATTAACTACACAACATAGGAAAATTAATGCAATTTTAGATTAATTGCCAATTTTCTGCCCGTAGATGCACTAATTTAAATTAAAATGATCATTCGCGAAATTTTGTTATATATATTAAGAATACGGACTCAGATAACAGGCTTAGGAATTTATTGAATGAATACAGTTTAAAATTTTTACAATTCATCCGCCTTCAACATGTCTGACGATGTCTCTCTAAAAACTTTCCGCGCTTTTTTTCTTTTTGACAGTGCTGCCACAACTCGTGCAGCTTTCTTTGTAGAGGGCGGGCTTTTTCCAAAAACGAAAAAAAGGATCGGAAATTCTAAACAATAAAATTAATAACTTGTTTCCACAATATAAAAAACGAACGAAACTGTTTTTAAATCTGAAAGTCGGAAGTTTATGAGAAATTCCGACTTTCAGATTTTTCTCACGACAGTTCCCCTGAACAGTTTGCGAGAAAAACTCATCGATGGAAAAATCTCATAATATTAAAATTTGAATCGGCCGAGTGATCGCATACTAAATGTCTGAGAAATCGTGTTTTATTTTGAATTCTAGAATTTTCAGAAGAGATTCTGGCTCGATCTGTTGAAACCTATTCATTAATTTATTGATGGATCCCATCAAGAGCGCCATTAATCCTGAGTAAATTAGGAAACGGTTGCCATAATCTAGTACAGCGTTTCCCAAACTATGTTCCGCAGAAGGTCAATAAATGTTCCGTAAAAATTATGAAAATTAATATTAACCACATACGATTTTAAATGCTGGGCCAAGTTGAAACTGGAATCGTTATTTTATTTTTTATTTTCATGTGTTTTATTTTACATAATTACAATTTGATAATAAATATTTGTTCGTTTTCTTAACTCATATTTGCTTGTCTAATTTATTTATTATTAATATTTATCTATACTATAAAATAATCAAGGTGTTTCTTAAATTTCAGGATTTGTGAAGTGTTCCGTCATAGAAAAAATTTGGGAAACGCTGATCCAGTACATATATATATAATGTATACCAGGGGTGGCCAACAGGTCGATCGCGATCGACCAGTCGATCGCGAGACGATTTGTAGTTGATCGTCTTAAGTATTGGATGACTCTCTTTTACTGTATAGTGCCTTCTCTAGACAACTAAAGCCAAACTTTTGCTTTATTGTCTGATATGGCCCAAAACAGAATAAGCCGGTAGCAGCAGAGCATTTGGACAAAATTCTAAATTCGCTGACAATGCCCGGTAGCAGCAGAGCATTTAGATAAAATTCTAAATTTACTGACGATGACAACATGGCGCCTATGAATTGACAATTGTGAGAGTTGAAGTGAAGTATTGTGTTTCAGATTTATAAGTAAAACGAAAGGAAAAAACGTTCGTGTTTCAATGCCGCTTAGATGTCAAGACGTCATTGCCAATAAAGGTTATTGGACAAAATAGAAAAATGTTTACAATTTTTAAAAGGATAAATAAAGATTTCACTATTCGTACGAATAACCATGAGAGTCACTGTATATCTATATTGCAGAGGCTGATTGGTTATTGAAAAATTACATTATATCTAACTTCATAGTTTACTAGCTCGCAGTACGCGCATTAAAACAACATAATTGAAAAAATGAATTATAGAAGCATCTGATCCATTAAGTTTATTGCTTATTTGCATAATCGAATCAAAACAATGTCGGAAATAAATTTTTTTTTAAGTCCCGAAATTTGGAAATTATCATTTTTTATAATCGTTCATCTGTTTTAATCAAGGGTAACAGGATTTAAAACTCTATATCCGTGTTTAGTTTTGTATCCCATATCAAAGATTACTGCAATATTTTTCTATCGCATTTCTGTTTGATTTATATATTAAAAAATAATTATTTATAAATTCAATTAAGCAATATTTTAATTATCGTTCATGTAAATTTTATATCTTGAAATATCTCTTGTGCAATAAGTAAATAGTTATAATTATATAAAAAAAATGATATTAATATTTATTTATTTTGATAAGATGCTAAATATTAAATATAGTTTACTTATCAACACTTATTACTATTATTATTATTATTTTTTATTTTTTCGAGACTTTTACAAGGACGATGACATTCTATATTAATCATCGAGAAAACACCTGTAGAATTAAGAAAACATCTGTAGAGTGACTTGTGTGAAAATTCCTAAAAATATAGAAAATTATCAATAATAATAAAAAAAAAGTCTAGACAGTCACGAGGAAAAAATGGCGAATGTTTAAAAATTATTTACTTCTAAGTATGGATAAAGAATTAAAAAATTCTAAACACAAATTATTAATTACTCGTTCGTTATTAAACTGTAATTATGGTAACAGTTAATTAGTAAAACGTTTCAGCAACCTAACAATTTTTTGGCTTACAACATAAGCCATTCAACTCTTCAAACTTTCAGTTTAAAGTTAAAAATCTCGCACAAATATTTTTTTTCCCCCAAAAACCAAAATATCAGCCATCGTCCTGTTTACATTAAAATAAAAATAACTATATACGTAATCCATTTTCTCTGTTAAATTGGATCGTGTGGTTATTATTCTGTTTTATTTTTGTGTTAAATTCTAATATTTTGCGGTTCGATACGAATTTTCTTTTATATTTTTGTGATATATTTAGAAGAGAAAGTTATTTTGAATACCTTCCAAAACTTTTATCTAAATCTCTCTCTCTCTAGAGTGAAAAGTACTAAAGTAGCACTCTTTGTAAAATGTGTTAGGGCATTGGATGAAGAGCAAAAATAACTCGCTTCAAGCTTGAACTTGAACTCTCAGTAAACAATTCAAGAATTCGAAGCTAATGTATTTTCAATAATTTAATCAGAAAATAGGCTATAGGTTTAATTATAACTATTTTTTAATTAAATCGGATCAATTTTTTCAGATTTGAATTATATGAAACACATTAAATTTATGCTTATAAGCAAGTAGAAAATAAAATAGAAATCGTACTTTATTCTCCTATAAATTTAAATTTGAAAAATTATAATAAAAATATTGATCTCATTTAAGAATTATATATGTAGAGATAAGTTAACTTGTCCCTAGATATATAATTCTTAACTGAACTGTAGAAAGATACCATAGAAAATTGATCATAGGCATAGCACATAAACATGGAGCCATTTTATACAGTTTATTATGTTACAATATGAACCAAACTTATTTCTTGGATAGGTTTATACATCGTAAAACGATAGTACTTATATATTTTCTATAAATTTTCTATTAAAAAAATTTTAATAAAATTAAAATTGTAAATTATAGTAATTGTAAACATAACGTTTTCATTGCTATTATGGGTGAATTTAGAAAATTTTCTGAGAAGTCTTGCTGGAGAAGCTAATGAATGATGTTACATCGCGAGACAACATAATTTGTTTTAATGGCTGAACCCATACTTGGCTACTCCAAGTATTCCAAGCATTTTCTGAACTCATACTTGGCTACTCCAAGTATGAGTTCAGAAAATCGGTAAATTTGATGAGTTCAGAAAATCGGAGTATGAATGACGTCATACTTGGCTGCTCCAAGTATGACGTCATTCATTAGCTTTTTCAGCAGAGATTTCTCAGAGCATTTTCTGAACTCACCCTATAAAATAACAGAATGACCTTTTGTGTTTCGTAAAAATGAATTAACACAAAGGATCAAACATAAAATATATAAGCAGAGAGAAATCAGCCTCAAATAATTCATGAAAATTTTATGTCATTATTTTCTGTTAGTTTTGTGCCAAATTGCGCTGAAAGAATTTCAATACGTGTCATGAAATCCTTCAATAAATCTAAATTAGAATTTCATTTTTAAATATAGAAAATACTAATTTCCCAATATTTTGAAATATGTGTAAATAAATTTATTACAATACATTATATATTTTTTTCATTTTCTATTATAAAATTTTTCAAAAAATTTAGCGTTGAAAATGGTATTAATGGAGAGCAGGATTTATGTGTATTGTGTCCCTAAGTTATAACATTATTTAAATGCATTTAATTAATATATATATTTAGTGAAACATAAGAATAAGACTCTTGTAATATGAGACAACTAAGCTATAGCATATCTAGGCTCTAGCTTATGGTTATTATATAGACTTAATTCTAGTTTCTATTGCAGAATACAGTATTTCTTTCAGTTTTGTATGTTAATTAATCCACGAAACTGCAAGAAACTGAAATTCTATTAAATCGGAAAATTTAACATCTTTTATAGTCAGGAACCATTTCTACTATGTGTTTTCTATTTTGAATAATTTTAGTAAAAGTTCTTCAGTTAAAAATAGAATAATTTTTGGTTAATTAAATTTACTAATTATAAAACTAATTAAAATTTTCACAAATTTCCATTCAACCAATGCAATTATTTGTTGCTATTGAAACTGAATATTTTCAATTTCTATAGTAACCGGGTATTCTCGATTACTATCAACTTTGTTGCTACTGTCATCTATCAAATCGGAATATTGTTATGCCTAATGGTGAATTTCACTTATTTTCGACATTTGAGAACTTTTTATAATTTATAATAGTATATTTTTTAAATAAAATACAATACATTCTTTAGAAACATAATTATTAGATCGAATCGAAAATATTATGAATACTATAATTTTAAATGTTTAGAACAGGGGTGGGCAACCTTTTTTTGTAGGGGCCGTATTATGGTGGGCCACAGGCCAAAACAAAAACAATTGATAATAATAGTATTTATTTAAAAAAAGAGACGGTACAGATATGTAAGTATACATAGCGTTGGTATTAGATATAATAAAATAATGTTGCCCACCCCTAGTTTAGAATTTAGGCTGATCCTATTATAATTTCTTTAGAATTAGCCCTGACAGATTCACTATCAACATTATGAATTAAATCGAAGAGGGAAATAAAAATCAACATTTAGGCTGATCCTATTATAATTTCTTTAGAATTAGCCCTGACAGATTCACTATCAACATTATGTATTAAATCGAAGAGGGAAATAAAAATCAACATTTATTAATTTAATTAAATAACTGATTGATTGCAATTATGGTCCTGAAACTTTCTCAAATGAATTAGGGCGGTGGTATAAAAATACAACAAAAACTAACTGTATGCTACAGCTTCTTGCAGGTGCGCACACATAGAATACAAAATATGTTGTTTCAGAATATCATTTGTAGTTAAAATTGCGTGGTAATTAGCTTTAAAACGATGGCCTAAATTGATACCTCCTTATTGGACGATGTTTATAACTTTGACTTCAACGATGAAGCTGGATTGGCCGCGTAGAAACGCTTCAGCTTTCCACTCTGAAAGACCCAGGTTCGAGTCTCGGGTCCCACCCCTTGAAAATGTTTGCCATAGGATTTGGGTCCGGCCTGTCAATCCCCGCTCTTTACAATCCGCCCCTCCGCAGAGGTGGGCAGCCGTGAAAGGGCTTTTTCGCCCTGTCATTTAGTATTCTTATAGAATGGAAAGTAGCGTCATCTGTTGACATAAAAAAGACTTCAAGGACTTCTCAAACTTTTGTCTTATTGATCAACGATCAGTGATACCACAGAATAGATGGCTTTTTTGGTCAACAGATGACGCCACATTCCATTCAATAAGAATACTAAATGGCGGAGAAAAACAAGCCTTTCCACAGGTTGTCCACATTTGCGGAACGATCAGCCAGATTGCAGAGGATAGGAATCGAGGATCGGGCCCGGATCCCATGATAAATTATTCCAAGGGATAGGATCTGCGACTTGAATCCGAGTCCTCCAAGATGGAAATTCGAAGTACTTCCACGAGATCAATCCAGCAAATTTGAATCCATCGCTATGCTGACTGCCGTCAACTCGCATATGCCAGAAGTCCACGAGATAAGAATATGCTACAAATGCTCAATTCCGATTCGAAGTACTTCCACGAGATCAATCCAGCAAATTTGAATCCATCGCTATGCTGACTGCTGTCAACTCGCACATGCCAGAAGTCCACGAGATAAGAATATGCTACAAATGCTCAATTCGGAAGCATAACATACTCCCTACTCGAGATCGTGACAACTTCACGGACATAACGAATTGGCGATAATTGCATATGACTGAATTATTGCTCGAGTGCTTTATTGCGGCAATTAATCTTTTGCGACGCATGCTAGAACATATTCCTGTAAGCTTTGAAAAGCATTATCATCAAAATCTCTGGAATGTTTCCAGAATTAATGACATAAATAAATATAAATAAACTTCTAAATAAAACTAAATTATATTATAACTTCCATTATATAAGTGTAAGGATTCTGCAGCGTATGGCAGAAAAAAAATGTGATTCGAAATAATGCCATATTTTCGAATAGGATCGTGAGTAAGTGATGCAAAGATCCAAGATAGGAGAATTGACTCCGAGACTAAGATAATAAACAAAATAAACATATTTGTTAAAATATCAAGAAAATAAAAAATACGATACAACAAAAGGATAAATATAATTAATATTATTAGCTCTAGAAGCAAATGAGTTATATACCAAATAAGAAGAGAGTAACAATTTTAACTCTCGAACAGGAGAAAGATCTGTTTCGATACTGGGATGTGTGAACATACCTGGGAGAGAAAGGTATTTATTCTTCTTTCTTTCGTCCATATTTCTTCTTAGGACGAATGCCATCTTCGCTACTACGTCCTCGTGGGGCGCGACCGACGGGAAGGAACGCGGCTTTTCTTTTCTCCTACATTTCTGAAAAAACCAACTATTTCTCTCTCTAACACTTGTCGTTCGTCCGATGCCAACAATTCGACTCCTCCATTCTTCGACTCTGTCCTCTCACTCTAAACATCGTAGTTCTCCCGTTACCTTGTTTTCTGCGATTTAATTACTTATTGTATCTACCCCTTGAAAAATGATCTACCCCTCTATTCTATCTTCTATTTATTGTATTTAGAGAAAGGAGAAAAGTCTCCATGCGAACAGTTCGGACTGGTTCTTACTAGTGTCAGAACTTAAAATTTTTGGCCCCCCGCAAAATATTATTCAGGCCCCTATCACAAAAAAAAAAACATAAATTTTATCTAGATATTTTTATTAGAAAATAACAAAATAGGACAAAATTGCGTCATTTAAAACACAATTGAAAATTATCAAAAGAAAATATATTTAAAATTTAAAATGCTTCCTCTTGGATTTTAAATTTCAAAATCTCTAATCACGTCTTTTATTTCTATATTTTTGGCTATTGTCCCTACAGCCGCATTGCTCTGATTCAATGAATGTTTTTCTCTTTTCATGATGCACTTAATTTTTATTGTATTATGCTGTGAATTTAAAAAAAGGTAAAGAAAGTACAGACAAAGAGGATTTGGGTCTCTCGCATTGCGAGGTCCGGCACATTGTAGTTTCACCAATAGTTCTCACAGGACCTCGAATCTCGGGTCCCACCACTTGAAAATATTTATCATGGGGTCCGGGCACGGCCCTGTCGATTCTCGTCCTCCACAATCCGGCTGACCCCTCCGCAGGGGTGGGCAGTCTGTGAAATCTAAATCCATGTCCTCCACAATCCGGCTGACCCCTCCGCAGGGGTGGGCAGCCTGTGGAAGTCAATCCGGCTGACCCCTCCGCAGGGGTGGGCAGCCTGTGGAAGGACTTATTTCGTCCCAAACTTAGTACTCTTACTGAGTGGAAAATGGCGTCATCTGTTGACAAAAAAAAATAGTTCTCACACAATAAGTTTTATAGAACGTCTTTCGAATATACATAAAATAATAATTACATACTTATTTAATTACTTATAAATTAATTTGCAAATTACAATGAAATTTTGTAAACAACATATTAAACCAAACAAGCAATAAAAAATTCACATTAAATAAGATAATGTGAAAGAAAATGATATCATCACCAACCGCAATACATAGGATAATGTGAAAGAAAATGATATCATCACCAACCGTTCATCGCTCAATTCAAGACAGGATTTATGGGTATTGTATTTAGCTGAAAGATTTATGGAGTTCTTTTAAATGCAGTTAATATATTTTTTACTAAAGTATGAGGTCCCTTGTAAAATGAGACACTAAGATATAGTTTTTATAGTTTATACATTAATTCTGGCCTGGTTGATGAAATTCTAGCTTATCCATACAATATCTTGAATTATGTTAAAAAATCAGCTTATATATTAATTCAAATTATCTCTGTTTTAAAATATTGTCGATTTTCAATAGCAAAAATATTCATTATTTATTAAATGTTGTACTGTATTGTATATATTATGTACAGTACATTGATAGGAATGTAATACAGATTGAGTTTCTCTAATCCGAAATAGTTGGGAACAAGAATTTTTCAGATTTTGGAATATATCATATAGTGTAGTAGAAGATAAAAAATAAATTCACTATTAGACCTTTTTCACAGTTTTAAACATATAGGCCTATATAACAATACAAAAGAAAATAAACAGTAATAGACATCTCACATCGACAATGTTTGATCATTTACTGAATCATGATGATATAACCAGAGCTATCTATTCAAAACTGTGTGATCATTCATGGCACAAATACTGAATCATAGTCTTATCCCAAAACACTCCTTGCTGTGAAAGCGAAGTTACGAATTTCAGATTGGAGACACTCAACTTATAATAATAACAAATCAAAAACAATATGAACTTACTGCTAATTATTACCTTTTACTAATAGAAAACATATATTATTTGTGTAAATACTCTGTCTATTGGCAATGACTGACAAATCAATTAGTCATAGAAGAACATTTACGCAATTTCGAATTATATTTAATTATTTATTATATTTTTAAAATGTAAATAAAATAACAATGTTAAGAAAAACAATGATAAATAAGTTCTTAATATCTGAGTTTGTATAGATATAGCAAATATAGATTAGATATATTTAAATATATTTAAATTTCGGAACTATATTAGATATTAAATATATAGCAAATATATTTAATATCTAATAGCAAATAATATTAGATATTAGATATATAGCAAATATATTTAAATTTCGGAACTATATTAGATATAATTCCGAAATTTAATGAATTATTTCATAATATGAAGTGATTTTTTTGGGAATCAAATTGTTTGAAAACCAGTTCTTCAAAATAAACGCAACGAAATAAAAAAATAATTGTTGGAATTTTTTAACTCTTCTCCAAAAATTTACAATGAAAAACTTCACAATATCATATCCAGTGTTATGACTGTAAGTCTATTTTTTTAAATTAATACAATAAAATAAGGACCCCTCAGTTTTCTGCCGCATTTCTTAGCATTGTTACTATTTTATTAATATTTACTGTATTTCTATTTATCAGAACAATAACATTAAGTAAAATCACTGGTAGAGTTCATATTCCGGTAGAGTTCATACAGACAGAGATTTTTTTTTATATTATTGCATTTCTTCGTAGTAGTATTATATATCTGTAAATCTCTGTCTATTGAAAAAGACTAATCTATGAAAAAATGATTAAAATGTTTGAAAGTATATGACATTAATTCATATAAGCGGCGGCTGGATGGCCGAGTGGTAACGCGTTGGCGTGCCACGCAGGAGGACACGGGTTCGCGTTCCGGGTCTAGTCCCGGATTTTTGCGGAGTACTGGGCCCGGCCTTCACCATCAGCCCCTTTCCATGGGTGTGGGTGCAGCTCGTGTTTGGAAAATCTCCCTGATTGGAAAGGGGGCGTAAAATATGCAAAAAAAAAAAAAATTCATATTAGCAAATTTATATAATTTATTTACCCTAAAATTTCATTAGATTATCCTTCTAAAACAATTTTTAGAATTTTTAGATGTATTTACACACCATCTCCCGAATTTAGATTTAAAAAATCTATCAAAGTCAATATTTTAAAATCTAAAATTAAGAACAATTTTAAAAAATATCAGACCATTCCTATCTTACCGATTATTAGATGGCGGGGCCTACATAGAGTACCAATTCTCATCAACAGTTCTGTTATAATGTAGAGAAATGGAATCGATGGTTCGAGTACGGATTCCATCATATAAGCTTTTGAATTATGATACTAGATTCGATCCCGGGGCTTTAATTTTTACACTCAGCAGTGTAAAAATTAAAGCGTTTCCACATGGACATTCCCGACCGATGTTTTTATAAATGATTAATTAATAAATACAAACTAAAATTAAAATAATAAAAAGTCATGAAAAATTTAATATTATAAATTATTTTTAATCTATGTTTGTTATTAATAGATTAAAATAATACAATATAAACATTAATTAGACTATAAATTAGAAAATTTTCGATAGGTGGCGAAAATTGAATGTTTGTGAATAACTTTATTTTTTATTTTTTAAATGTTACTGATTTTAACAATTATGATGTGACGTGTTAGTTTATTATAGGTTTAAGTGAAGTTCTAGTATTCAACGACAAGTTCGTTATATATCTTCAATAATCTTAACTGTAATTGAAACGTTACATCACATGAATTTGTGAAAAGTAATATGGCCTTTCAGATAGTACGAGAAGAATATTTTCAAATTCCAATCATAACCCGAACCTATACAACAGCATGTGTCTTGACAACAGTTGCTGTGGTATGCATTATTCACTTATAGTTTTATATTTAAATTATTATTTAACAAGTTATAATAAATATATTCAGTAACTTTTATGTCTGATGAATAATATTTCTGTTAATAAAGATTTTAAGATATTAACCAGAGTTGTTATCAAATAAAATCAATAATAAATTGACAGTTATTTATGTTAATAATTACATCTAATTAGATTGGATTTGCATATGAATTTTTAAAATTGTGTTGTTTGTAATTCTTTTAAACAGTAAAAATTGAACGGTACCAATTGAACAAAGTTTGTGTGCAGTGATGTAAAAATAACTTTTATAGCTTGACTACTTGAGTGATTTACAAAAATAAATTTTAGAAGAATAACTCAACGATATAAATTAGTTGTCATGAATTAATCCCATACGCTTATGAACTTTTTAATTTTAAAAAAATTTTATGATAAAAATTAATGGTAAATTAATTTTGTTTTATGCTGCTAAAATGCGATTAGTTTAGTGGAAAATCTTTTGCTGGATTAATATCTAGACACAGAATTTTCAAATTTAGGCACACACACAGGCATTTGAATAGTCTCAAAAATAATTTTGAATATAATTTACTTTATTTTTCATAAGACAAGTTTGCCTAGAATCATTCAGATTCTAAAATGGATTATAAAATACTGTCTCATTTCTTTTGATGATAGATAGTATTGCTATGAAACAGTACAGCAGAATCATAGTGATATGAAAATTCCTATAAAATAAATTTAAGAAAAAGCAAATTGTTTATTCATGCAAAGAATTTAAAACTGAGATAATATTATTAAATTGTAATTGAAAAATATAATGTTTATTATTTATATTAATTAAGATATATAAATTTCTTAAAATCTTGCATAGCTTGCTTCTAATTTTTTCTCATTGTTTCTGAAAAAGTCATATTTTTCTTTCTTTCAATACATTTATAACATTATAAACAGATAATTTTATTTCAAATTGTAAATGTATTCAGTTACACGTGTCTTATGTTTTCATATTTAATATTATTTTTTTACTTGTAAAAAGTTTAATTTTATGTTTAGTAGGATTTGTTTCATTATTAAATCTGTATGTACATGTATTGAATTATTAAACAAAATTAACTTATGTTTAATCCTTACATTTATGAAGATAAGTATACATTTAAGCTAAATATTTTTTTTATTAATATATAAAATTTTTCCTTGAAATTCTTATTTAGAACATTATATCTAATAACTGCTATTGTACCATAGATACTACATTATTGAATGCTTTGAAAAATTTCAGGAATGATGTATTTAAAATTTTATAATACTTTCTAAAATTCTGATAAATTCTAAGTATACTTCTAATAGATACTTTCTAAAATTCTATTCTTTTAGTATAGTATGTTTTAATAAGATATATAATATCAACATAGTTAAACTGCAATACATTAGTAATAATTTATACTATAATTTATTAAAGAGCTATTACTATTACCTGCTTTTTCATATATTATTGAATTAATTCAAGATAATCATAAGGATTTCTATAGTTAGCGGGCGAGGCGTGAATATCGGCAGCCCAGTGTTGAAGGCGAAGTCTGAGGAGATCGGTAAAATCTAATAATTAGGTACCTATTTTAATAAAGCATTAAAATAAGTACATAATTATTATTAACTTATTATTTATTTACCTACGAATTACATATTTTATTTTAGAATTTAGAATAATTGGGACAGCCGCTTAATTGGGCCAAAATGCCTTAGTCCCAACATGTCCCTATTAAGCGGAATCCACTGTATTTATAATGTTATTTATTCTGTATTTAATTTATCAAAGACCTTATTTGCGAATATTAGCGTTTTTGTAGGAACAAATGAGAGAAAGAATAATATTTGCATTAGATCATGTTCGAACTATTATATTTTGTCGCAAGGCATTACGAGATGCGATATTACTATACTGTATTAAAAATTGTTATAAATTGCATAATTATGCGAAACTAATACCCGAAACTTTGAGAATGTATGAAAATAATGACGAAAATAAAAGTTTTAACATAACAACTACAATGGCATCAAATTGTGAGTTATTCTATAAAGCCTATAGCATTAATTTCAAAATTTTAGTAACACGCAGCGCTAACAATTAGCCGTAAATTTAAAATAATTTAACAGCATATCTAATCAACTTTATGCATACAAGAAATAATAGCAATACTATACTATATAATGCGATCAACTATGAAATTATGCGTGTGGTTTCATTATTAAGATTATAGTTATGCAAACAAAATGAAAATTTGCCAGATTAGTTGTGCTTTTACTGTAAGTATGATTCACGACTTCTTGAATTGTTTTAAGCTTTATTAAAATTTCTTATATTATTTTCTAGTAATTATTATTTCTTAATAAATTTTGATTTAATTGATTTTTCAATTGTATCAAAAAATTTTTCTATAATAATAAAATATAGGATAAAAATTGAAAAAAATTATAATCAAATGTTTAAAACTGTTGGAAATTAAATATATTGTATGTTGAATAATACGCGAAAATTTAAATCCATCCTTAAATAAATAATAATTTGTTAGGAATGGATGCTTATTAGGAAAAATGATGTTATTCGGAACTATAGATGAACTAGGAACTGTGAATTAACGATATACAGTACTAGGAACTTATGGATGAACGAGGAACTATGTTTACTAGGAACTATGGATATATATTAGAAAAATAAACTTCCTAACAAACTATTTTCCTAGCATGTATGCAATTTTGAACAGATTTAAGTTGTACGATTAAATTGTGTTATGAAAGTCATATTTCACGACATGACTTCTTTTCTGAAGTTCATAAAAATTTTCAAATACAGTCGATTCTCGGTATTCGCGGATTCCCTATTCGGGTATTCGACTATTCGCGAAAATTTATTTGTAACCACAAATTCGATTTTCGCCGCACTTTCGCGCTTATTCGCGGATTCTCGCTGAGCGGCGAAAATACTGTTCTAAAGCTCTATATTTCCCATAGGCTCAATGGTTCATTATTCGCGAAGAATTTACAGAACATAACTAGCGTGAATAACGAGAATCGACTGTATTTTAAAATTTACTAATAGGAAAATCTTAGAACTTTGAATGATTTTTCAAATTGAGGCTTATAAGATCACTATCCTATATGTCATATTGTCTGTCTCTCCATATTGAGACTGTAACTGATTTTCGCCGCACTTTCGCGCTTATTCGCGGATTCTCGCTGAGCGGCGAAAATACTGTTCTAAAGCTCTATATTTCCCATAGGCTCAATGGTTCATTATTTGCGAAGAATTTACAGAACATAACTAGCGTGAATAACGAGAATCGACTGTATTTTAAAATTTACTAATAGGAAAATCTTAGAACTTTGAATGATTTTCCAAATTGAGGTTTATAAGATCACTATCCTATATGTTATATTGTCTGTCTCTCCATATTAATAACTTTAGAATTAATTAGAAAATTTTCATGAAATATAGTAGTGACAGTGATATTCTAATATTAACTCATTCTTCCTACTGAATCAATTATTTACATTGTTTCCATTATCTAGTATTATATGTCCCTAATAATTATGAATTTCACAGATAATTTCACGCATTCTGGAAAACAAGTATTTATTTTATGTACGATAGCTTCAATTGAATTAAATAGAGCAGATAATATTCCTTTTTACAATGTTTGTTTATGTCAGAATACATTGCTGGAAAAACTTAATAGCATTATTCTTGTCACATCAAAAATTTTAATAAATAACTTTCAGTAAGTTAGTAAATGATAAGCATCAGAAAATAAAGATTAATACTCGGAAAAATAAGAAAACTTCAATAAATGTTGGATTTGCATAAAAAATATAGATTCTGAAATTGTATTGTAATTTTATTTGATTTTATTATTATTAATATAAATATTGTATAGGATATATTGTTAAATAATTTCATATTAATAAAATTTTATCATTTCAAAAATATTTTTTGAGATATAATATTAAAGATATTAACTTAAAGTTAGGTTAGTTAGATTAAGCCTCCATATCTTCAGGGGATATTCTGAATCTGGCAGTGACCACTTACAGAACCCATCATAGGCTGGCCAACACCCATGATGTGTCAACCGGATGGTTGAAGGATGGGGTTCAACGGGCCGGGCCCGGACCCCTCTTGAAAAAGTGGAGGTGTGAGGTGATGTGGTCAACCGGATGGTTGAAGGATGGGGTTCAACGGGCCGGGCCCAGACCCCTCTTGAAAAAGTGGAGGTGTGAAATCCGAATTTGAACCCGGATCCTCCAAGGTGGTAAGCAAAGCTTTACTACGCAGCCATCCTGCCGACTATTAACTTAAGATTATTAAATGTTTTTAAATGTTTTTAATTCGCTTTTTATTATCTATTTCTGTAATATACGGTATAAAAAATATGAGAGATTGATTAAAATTATTAGTGTTACATTTTGTCAAACTTACATAGTTTTCTTATTGTTTTCTAGAGTTCAATATTGTATGTCAGACTACTAAGGTCACGTGATATCCTTTCTAACGGATCGCGTAGAGGCCTGTTTTTCTCGTTGGCCGCGCCAAGACGCGTCGTGACGCTTTGTGTACTCGATTGTGATTGTCTAGCTTTAAAGGGTTATAACTCGAAAACGGTGCCATTTAGATATATATTCATTAGACATTTTTGACTTGTTTCGAGGTCCCCTATCAGTACAGAAAATTTTACGAAGTTTTTCTTCACCTTGTATATATACAGTAGTATAGAATATAAATATGCTTTAATTATCACGATGAATATCATAAAATTTCAAAATTTTACGATATTGATTAGGAATTTATTATTAAATAATATGCATATTAAAGACAAATTTAATGATTTAGCTTAAAATCATTAAATTTTCAAGATTTTTAATATTAATTGAGAAATTATGCAATTATAATTGATTTATGTTTATAAATATCAGGGAAAGTTTATAAATGTTTTAATACATTAATTGAATAAACACATTTAATAAATGCAATCTAAAGAGTTCTTATAATAATTGAGTAGCTTGCAATCATAACTATATTTATCAATTCCAAATAGATTATGAATGTTTAATACATCAGTTGAATAAACACTTTAAGAAAATGAGATAATCTCATCATTATCTAAAACTCTTTTGTAATGCTTTCCAATGGTATTGCAATTTTTAATATAGATTTATTATTAGACTTTGTGATATGTTTGAGAAGGTAATGTATTATATGGCCTGCAAATTTCTGTTTACGAACAACACGAATTTGAATACATTTATAATATTGGAAACAGTAGAAATTCATCATGTGTAATTTACTGTTCGAGGTTCTTCGTCCATATATTAATATTTTACGCATTTTTGGAATATTTTTTCCCAAACGAAAAGATTGGTTATGGATCAAAATTTTCATATTAGAAGAATATTTTATTTTAATAATTCTGGCATTCGTTGTTTTTCCGGAAAAAATATTAACATATTTTGTTGATTCTGATGAAGTCTCTAAATTTTGTGGCGTACCCCAATTATGGAACGTCTTAGGGAAGAACTCACGCTATATGCTAAGCATTTGTGCACATATTCCGTTAATACTTTCTTGCTTATTAAATATAAA
>AYEL01081765.1:0-23357 GCA_000484575.1 Olivierus martensii | reverse complement strand
GACATCTGAACTGTTTGGAACTATCTAGAAATGATGTAATGTAACTCCTGCCTGGGAAAGGTGAGGAAGAGGTTACACGAATAATATAGCGAGGACGACGCAAGTCGACGCTTTTTGGGTTCTGTGTCTCGACTTGTTGATTTGTTCTCTAGCTTTGTATACCTATTAATATATTTTCCGATTTGCCTACTACTACAACTGTCTGGAATACTCTTTCAGTGATCCATCCAACATTTACTAAGTGAATCTTCAGGGAAGATACTGGTAAATTCTATTTGTGGTATTTATCAAGAAACTAAAGACTGTTCGTGTAAAATTTTCAAGTCATCTCCGAGAATCTTCGAAAGTGAAGTTCGTGTGTAAACAGGTATTGCTCTCTCATTGTCGGCATTCAAAACTTGTAAATAGAAATCTCTCTTATGTTTTTCTTCAAGTAACAATAAAGAAGCTGTTGAATTTAATTTCAATGTTGTTCTCCATTTTTCGCTGAGACGTCTCAGACAGTCATCCTTACTCGCGCGTCTAACCTGAACCGCTCGTAGGTTGCAAGACCTGTTGTTTTCCGCATTTCCATTTCCTTCCGCCCGGAATTCCACATATTTTATTGAGCAATTATCAGTTTTAATATATTATCTGACTGAATTTAATTTATTTAATGTTGAATAAAATATATTATGGATAATGTGACTCAATGTGTACTGTATGTAGAATCTGATATTTAAAAGCAAATAAAATTCAATTGGAATTAATGCAAATTATTCTTGCCTATACTTCATAAACTAAATCTCGTAAATAGAGGAAACATTATAATGATGCATATGGGATGCTATTAAATTATTTTCATCATTTTATTTTTATTTTATAAGCAATATTTTTCTTTGGAGAACTTATAACGTGAAAATAGAAACAGATAACAGCATAGTGATCGTGGACTAAATTAACCTGGAATTAATTAATAAATTTTTATGAAATTTTGGAGACATATTTTGCAATTAAAGATGTCTTTACTTGCCACAATTTTAATCATGTATTTTCAGCATTTAATAAATTAATTAGGATTTATGAATCGCTCAAATGATCTTATTTTACATCTTTTTTTTTTAAGTTATAATTTATTAATTTTATATTTATTGAAAATGATCGATATATGATCAATATTACTGACGTATTCAAATATTTTGAGACATCTCGCGTGAATATTATTAATCTAAACAAAATTTATACATTTTACTGCATTGAGACCTTCTATGGAACCAAACTTAATGAAAATGATAGATATTAGATTATATATGGTTGGAGGTCTACTGTTAAAATAATATCTCATATAAATATTATCAGATGTAAATGAAATTTATATATAATGCTAAATGCTATTTAAATTTATTTGAGGATCATGTATAGTAAAACTGATCAAAGTTAATTTGCTTAGTTTATAGTACAGTAAGACCCCGCTTAACGCTGCTTCGATATAACGCCTGTTTTTTTCGAATTTTATATTTTTATTGATTCACTTTGACCTGGTTTTTCAAACCGTTATTCTTACGTAAATCCGAAATCGCAGGAATTTGTTGAATTGATACTCCTATGCCGTCTCACAGTGCATTTGATATCAGTGCAGTACAATACATATGAAAGTCTGCGGTCAGAGTTCATATTTATGATCGGTCATCAATGTTATTTTACACTAGCGGTGAGTTCATATTTATGATCTGTCATCAATGTTATTTTACAGTAATAAAAATAACCAGAGTTCATATTTATGATCGGTCATCAATGTTATTTTACAGTAATAAAAATAACAATTAACCCATTTTAGTATTTTAATCTGAATGCTGCCACTTTAAACTATAGTTTCTTCAAGTTAGAACGTTTTTCTTATCATCAATATTTTTTCATTGTTTATAGTTTACTGCAATCTGATAACTGCTTTTCGTTCTTAAAACTTTTTATTTTCTAATTTTAAGAATTTTTTCATAAATGATTTATGAATACAAATCGATATTAGCAATAAAATGTGCCTATAATTAATGTAATACAATAGTAATAAGTCATGTTACAAAATAAAATTCAAAAAATGCTATATATATATTTTTTATTCATTGTCCTGTTTCACCTATCCTCATTATTTACATGTTAAGATGACCTCGTTTAACGCAGTTTCATTTAGCGCTTTGTTTCCTTGGAACGTAGCCCCCGCGTTAAAAGGGATCTTACTGTAATAAACGAATAATGTGAAAAACCAACATTTTCACATTGACATTAATTTCAACTCTATAAGCTATTCATTACAAGGATAAAAAAAATGAACCATTTTAAGTGTTTCATATTTATTTATTTATTTTTTTGGAGAACTTATTTTTAGGAAGATAAATATATAAGAATAGCAGTGAATTAATGTAGTAAGCTTCACTTTCATTTAGTGAATTAAGATTTAAAATTTTTCTAGCATATATTTTAGATTTACATTATACTTCTGCTTACTACAATTTATTTTTACCACAATAAAAAAATTATCTAAATTTAGAAAATTTAAAAAATTCGAAGATTAAATTTAAAATTGATTTATATTCTAATTATTTTTATAAAATTAGAATTTTATATAAATTCCATAGAATATTGATAGATTTTTTTAACTTTTCAAATAAATAATAAAACTGATGACATAATTCAGGATAAATATTATATAATTTTCTATAATAGAAATTTCTAATTATCCATATATGTTAAGAGCAATAAAAATATTATTGTCATTTTATTAAAATTTATTCTCTACTGATTTTAGTGATATTAATAATTTACTCCACTTTTAAAATTAATGTAATTAAAGATCAAGGTAAATAATACCGAAATAATTTTGTAGCAATCTATTAATTAAAACTTTGCTATATATGGAATAATAAATCTTTCAAACACTGTATAGAAAAAAAATTTATAATGAATATGATTTGTGAGAAGCGCTAATGCAATGTAAAGTTAAATCCTAATCAAAAATTTAGAAAATTTAGTTCAAACATTATATCACTTCAAAACTAATGCGCCACAATTTAAAACAAAAGTTTTTTCATCATTATCATTGATACATTTTTATACAGTATGCAACCTTTAAGAGCAAAATCCTATTTTCCACATAGTAGTCGTCTCTTTCAATTGTTTTCTGTCACTTTAAAGCAAATACCTGCATATCTCCATGACAAAACATGGCATCTATTTTCAGTATAGCCATAAAACATTCGTCTCACTAAAATGATGTCATGAATTCTGTTATTCAGTTTACTGGATGAAAATATCCGTTTTTATATTCAAACACAGCGAAAATATGCATCTTTACTAATTTTTATATACAAATCCTGAGTTTTATCGTGCAGATATACAGTAGAGATATCTATTCCGAGATGGAAATAGCAGTAGCGAGTGACTATAACTACATAGAATAATAAATTAATGATTTCAATGAATGTAAATATGATCTATAAAAAAATAAAAGCGATGGAATAAAAACTATTTTTAAGTTGTTGGACAATTGGTTTTGAATTGATGTGATTTTTAAATATATATACAGTATATATATATATAGGCCCTATAGCAATGGAATAACAATTGGGGATGCAGAGTACGACAGACACGGGCCCTCGAGCCAAGGAGGCTCATGAAGGGATAATTATAGAAGAGTTACGTTAAAAGTTTAATAATTTTATAAAATATAAAAATATTTTATGTGAATTATTAAATTAATTTATCCTTTATTTGTAAATATTTGTTCCAGTTATGTATTTAGTTTAGTTGGTCTGAGATGTATTCTAAATTTAAATAATTTTTCTTTCACATATGCATTTATAATTTTTAATATTCATTATATAATACAGTACTAAATAATTTACATTATAAATTTATAATTTATTATTAAATTAGATAATTTTATGATACATTTATTTAAAAATAGTAAACTCTATTGAACATTATTTATAAGGTATTGGACCATCCAAAATAGGTTCATTTACAAATTCAACAGTGCATGATGCGTAAGTCTCACATGGTGCAGACTCTAATTCCAATAGAGTCAAGTTGTTTTGTTGTGGATAAGAATGAAACAGATTACTTGGTACATATAAAGTAACCTGAGGACCCATTACTGGCCAGTAACGTCCTAGATTAAATCCATTCAGAAATGCTACACCTTTTGTCCAATTCTTAAGATTAAGAAATGAATCCAATGGTTCTATACCATTTGGAAGAGTAAAATTCACAGCAAAAAATCCAGGTAAACTGATTACACTTGCTTCTGGATTTTTTGGAGGATATCTTTTATCTAGATTATGGATCAAATTAGTATTATTTAAAGGAATCTGATTAATCATCCACTTGACCATAATTTCATTACCTAAAGTAATATTTGAAGTTAAACCCTGTAAAAATAATTTCAAAAAATGTAACAATAATAATAATAATTAAATATACAAAAAAAATTTTAAATACTGTATACCATTTACAAATATCATACCTTGAAATCTGAATCACCAGAATTAACTCTTCCTTGGTTTTCTACAAGAATATTAAGCACTTGCCCTCTTGCAATTTTAAGTGGTAGAGAAAGTACATTCATTTGTCTACTGAGGATTCCACAAAATTTTCCATCAACAAAAACATGGCCTCTATCATGCAAACCAGGAGCGTTTAATTGCACTGGATCAGTTGGAATGAAATCTATTAAAGTAGAATAGCTGACAAATCCTGATTTTTGGCTCATTTCTTCAAACGTTTTAGGATATTGAGAGTATATCGAATTACTTAAACCAAGATACATAAATGAATTTAATAGAGGTACCAGAAATTTCATCTTTAATGGGCCTAGTGCTAGCTTTTTAGATGGTTGTGGAGGTTCCGGTAAAGGAAACGGAGTGTACTTTTGGATAATTTCTCTTATTTTAAAATATTTTTCTGTCGGATCTCCTGCTTCTGATATAGGAGCAGAATAATCATAACTTGTAATTTGTGGCGAATATGGCATATTTGCACCATTAGTTAATCCAAAATTGGTTCCTCCATGGAACATGTAAAAATTAACAGATGCATTCTTTTCAAGAATTTCATTTAGTGTGTTGCAGATGGCATCAGTACTAACATTAGCATGAGCTTCTCCCCAGTGATCCATCCATCCTGGATAATATTCTGTTACAACTAAAGGCCCGGATCTTTCGAAATGCCTTATAGTTTCAAAAGCTTCAGTGACATTGGATCCAGATCCAAAATCTGCCGTAGTAAGCACACCATCAACGTTATCACACTTATAGAAAACATCCTTTGGAATATCAGTTTTAAACAGAACAACATTATCACCCAAATAGCGTCTTGTAACGTCGCGCAAATGGGACATATATTCAAAATCACAACCATGTTGACCATACTCATTTTCTACTTGTACAGTAATAATCGGGCCGCCATTTTCGTATAAATACGATTTTATTAATGGAAGCAGGGTGCCAAGCCATTTATCGACATACTGGAGAAATGTTTTATCACTAGAACGCAAGGTTATATCTGGATTTTCGCGCAACAACCAATAAGGTAAACCACCCAAATCTCTTTCTGCACATATATAAGGTCCAGGTCTGAATATTACTAAAAGTCCAACTTGTTCTGCTGTTTCCAGAAAGGTAAAAATATCGTTATCGCCATTAAAATTGTATGTTCCCAATTCTGGTTCATGACTACTCCATTCTACGTATGTTTGCAAAGCATTTAATCCTGCAGCTTTCATTTTTATCATCCGATCTTTCCAATACACTTTCGGTACTCTGAAATAATGCAATGAACCAGATATATAACGAAAAGGTTGACCATCTTTTAAAAAGCAATTATTTTCATAATCAATGCTAAAAGTTCGGTCGGAATGTGCATTACTAGATACGAAAATTAAAATTATAATAAATAACAAATCCATATTTCCAAAGTTTAGGATCCAAGTTTTTCTAGTTGTTATATGAAGTTTCCTGCAATAAATAAAATGTTAAATTAGGATGGTAAAATTTGTAATATAGGATTTATATATCTATATATAAAACAAATTTTCTTTTGCTAAACGAAGTAAAATTACTGCATTATATAATCCAGCGATACACGCTTCACACAAAATATTACAAAATAAAAAATTCTTTAACCGAGAAAACGAAATACGAATTTTTCAGCACCTTTATCAGTAAATATAAAAAATGCACCAAATGAACTTCAATTGGAGATAATCACAGCTTTCTATACATATATATAGCTCGCTTTCATTGTTGTTCTTTGACCTTTGTGATGCGATGAGCTATCTAGTTCGTGGCCGAAGTAGTTAACTTTGAGCTGACCGGAAACCGCTGTGAACAAAGCCGGAGTCTACGTTCACTGAGTCATTAGTTGAATACATTTCTTGCTATTTGGGGTTGTTTTTTTCTGTTTTTTGCATTATTGATATATATATTGTTTAGCTTATGGATGTAAGAATGAGCAAATACGAGGTGATAGAAGGTAGGAAATACTCTTCAAAGTGAGGAAATAATATATTTGGGAAGATTCTACTTTCACTGCTTAAAATAAGAAAATGATGATGATATTGTATTTACAATAACTGTGTCGATTTAATAGATAATTAAAGGTATGTAATAATTTAAGATTGAAAACAAATTCTAAGCTTAAACATTAGAAATATTCAATAAGCATTCATATAGCCATCTATTTTTTCGCATTGTGGCAAGTAAACTAAAATGTTGCCTTATATTATTTTGTATTAATAGTGCTGCTATTTAATATTAATAGTGTAATTATGTTCTTGAAACTAAAATGTTGCCTTATATTATTTTGTATTAATAGTGTAATTATGTTCTTGTTTATTGATTGATTTATTTTATTGACAAAGATTATAAATTTTATTCACTGTTTGTGTTTGTTATTTTTTCATAACTTTACATTTTTTTTTAGCATAAATACATATAATAATGGTTTTTTTGACAATTTAACCTCGATGGCCTTTAAATCTATTTTTTCCTTCCTCAAAACATTAAACGATTAGAAAAATGCGAAAATTGGAGTATTTTAAGCATTTCGTTCGAATTATCGAAAATGTGTATTTATAAAAAATTATAAAAATGGTTCAATATCCCATATTTGGGTAATACACCCTTTTTATTAATTATTAGGATCTGTTCATCATATTTTTTAAAATAAATGGGCATGTCTAGCCACCAAAATAAAGTCAATTTACTATAGCGTTGAATGTACTGTACATTCGTGAAAGTACCCCACTGTTTACGGCTTCACTTTTAAACAATGACCAGGCCATTTATGTATAGAAATGTATGGAGATAATAGACTTATAATTTAGATTTGAAAAGTACTTTTGAAGAAAAAATTTGGTATATTTTTATAAAAATTTTATCAAAGAAAATCAATTTCCCAACATAAGGAAATATGCGGCAAAAATTCTATCGTTATTTTCTACAACTTATGGTGGAAAAAACTTCGCATACATGAGTTTAGTAAAAAGTAAGAAATCTGCTAACAAACATTAAAAAATAATTTAAAATTAGCAATGACTAATATCCAATAAAATATTTCGGATGTATCATGTTCATATTAAGTATACTTAATGTGACTTCTGGAACTATGTTAATTTTTAATCATAGATAAATAAATTTTGATTTACCCCCCATTTTTTCGTGTGCGACCCGCGTCATTTCTAAAGTTTTAAATGTTGCTTTTACATCAGTGATGGGCAACTTTTTCTATGTAATCTATTATCTTATAAAAGTTTCAGTCATTAAACTGTTCAAATATTATTTGAGATAAATCTTTATCCTATATATTATTACAGTAATGTGTGTGTGCACTATTATGATCTGTTGAACCGATCTTTAAAAAACTTATATCACAGCATTGATGAGATTTCTTTTTTTTTTTTTTAAATTTCCATCCGAAATTTTTTAACATTTTTCAACATCATACATACAGCATCTTTGCGTGTTAAATGACGCATCTATACTACTATTATTAAAAATGTAAATTTTAAAATAATTTTTGATCGAAATTGAATATTTTGTGCGGTTTTTGATATTCTGGATCATCTTATTTAATGAAACAATGCATTTTAAAGAAAACTTATAAAATTCGGATCCTGTTGATATTAAACGAATAGAAAAGATTGCATTATTATATATATTATTTAAAATAAACACTGCACTCGATCAATTTTCACTATTTTAATCATTAAAATCGATCTTTCCGTCGATCCTCAACAATTAAAGTAAAAGATTGTAGTCATTACGTGTAAATTATTCGCGTGGCTAATTTAATCGAATGACTACGAACATCAGTAATTCATATTACTGTAATAACGAATTTTCTAGTGGAAGCTATTATAATAGTTTAGATGGGGTTCTCAAGAAAAATTTGTGTGGCACTAATCTTCAATGAGATAGAGCCAAAGAAAAGAGAGGGTGGTGAGAGTTTGCTTGTCAATTAAAGATTTGATTTAATTCTAGCATTACATCTATGACTTTTTTCAGGATGAAGCGGTTTAGGCTATTGAAATTCATTTTTCAGCCTTCCGGTTGATAACCGGAAGATTAATGACCAAGTGATAACGCGTTGGCGTGCCAGATAGAAGGATCCGAGTCTGGTCCCGGATATTTTCGGGATACAGGGCCCGGCCCGGTGATCCCCGTCTCCCCCCTCCACGGGTGTGGGTGCAACCCGTGGTTGGAACTGGCCCCGTCCCCTTAGTAATCTCCCCGATTGAAAAGGAGACGTAAAATATGCAAAAAAACCTTTTTTTGTTCCATAGACCCCTTTGCCTATTAAGTGAAGGCCACGGACCCCTTCTCAGAATAATAATTTTAAATGCACAAAATAAAAATTATGAATACAGTAATATCAGTATATACTGTGTGTTATTTTTTCTTAGAACATTGAATAATAATAAAATATATTTAATATATAGGAAACTTCAAGTTACATTTAATTTTTAGACACACGTCAATGTGAAGACTGTTGTTGTTCACACATACAACTAATACTACTATAATTTATTGCACACATTTAGGAGGAAATGCTGGATTTAATTAGCCTTCAGTGAAAATAAAGATGGAGGACGAGAAAAAATCAAGTTCACGGATGTCTAAGGAGTCCGTGGATCCCTGGTTAAGAACTCCCAATCTACAGGTAACTCTAATGTAATAAAAATTTATTATTTTTTTTTATAGTGTCTGGAAATAAAAAATTCGGTGATTGGAAAAAATCATTATTCAACTAATTAAAAAAACTTTATTAATTTGGATTATTAAAAAGTATAGATCATTTTTGTTACTTTAAGCAGAATAGTTTTACAAATATTATACATTAATTATATTTTACATTCACTGTTTCCTTAATTTACACGTTTTATTATATCTACTTTAGATTAGTGATTCCCAAAAAATAATGTGGTGCATAAATTTTCAAGAGTGCGTTTTTTGCTCGTTTTATCATACGTATTTTCTGTATCGGCTATTATTTATTGATAAAAGGGGTGTGCTATTTTTCTTTACTGATAAAAGGATGCCTGATTAAAAACAGTTTTGAGGCCGGTACTTTAGATTAGTGGTCTCCAAAGTGTGGAGTGCCCATTCCACAGTTTGGGGTGGACCCACAAATTAGTACCCCACAGGTACGTTTTTTTTACTTGTCATACTGCACATCCCATACAAAGATATGTATTATTATTCTTTATTGGTAAAATTTATGTATGCTATTTTCATTTAATGATAAAGGGATAAGCTATTAAAAAGTTTGGGGTTCTGTTACTCTAGATGACTGTTTTATTATAAATATATATTTTTAACTATTGACATGAAGATGCAAATTTACGAGTCCCATTTAACAAGGAATGGTAAGATGGTTTTAATTGGATAAATCAATAAAAATGCAGAAATTAAAGCACAAGTTATTAGCATCTCATAGTTCACGACTTATAATTCAGTGTTATAAGCTAACTACTAAAATTGGATTTAATTAAAATTAAGGGATTTTAGATAGCCATTATCTATACAAAAATCGACAAAATCAACCATGAATAATTCATTTAATTTAAAACAATTTTTAATGATGTAATAGTACCAAAATTTTATCATCGTAACTTGCGATCATTTTGTCAACAGATATTTTTGTATTGTTTTGATTTGAATTTAAATAAAACAAAACTTTAACCACTCTCATTTCTTGTGTGAAATTATTGTATTCGCCATTATGCTAAAATTTATTTTTAACAGTTTAAAATAATTAAGAAAAATTTAGCATGATGCTGCGCTTTATTCTGTTGTTTTCATCGAATGTTAAAATGGCTTGATTGCTTATTATTTTGGAAATAGTAGCAAAATTATCTGATTGGTAAATATTGAAATTTTACAAAATTTTTTTCTAATTGTGAATCTTATTTATATATAGCACGAATACGTATCGGAGAACAGAATTTATTGTTATAAACAAAATACATACCTTAACATTTATAGACCATGCCTGAAATAAGGTTACCTGTAACATGAATAAATAAACATCTAAAACTTTTAAATTAATAATAATTACTTGTAATGTTTAAAACAAATAGATACTACAATTATTTGTAAATGTGAATCGTATTTTCGATAAAGTTTTTTTTTTTTTTTTTTTTTTTTTTTTTTTTTTTTTTTTTTTTTTTTTTTTTTTTTTTTTTTTTTTTTTTTAACTAACAAGTGAGATTAATGAGAGGAAATCATAAAATCGATTTTGAGATTTGAATCTGCGCAGAATTTCTGCGACCTTAATAGATAATAATAATATCGCTGAAATTCTGCACGTGTTCTATTTCATTAAATGATTATTCCCTGTATGAAATTTATATTTACTGTAATATATTCGATAGCTTACCATCTATACAACCAAACGATGTTCCAAGCGGTTATCGAATGATGTTATCAAACAAATCAATGTCATGTATTGATTTTCAACCAAAAGTCCATCTTCCACGTGATTAGATAACTCAGTTGATATCAGTTAATATGAGAGAAGAATTTTGATTGTAAGTCATTAAGTTTTCTGTAGACATATTAATTAACGTTTTAAAAACTCACTGTTTGTTAATATATATATTATCTAAGTTAAATATTCATCAGTTATTTAATTAACAAATTCTGACACAAAGAGTCAAACTTCAAATATAAAAATTATAGGACCTATTTTTTCTGGATTTATTACTTTTCTTTAGAATGATAATTTATTTTTTGTAATATGAATTACTTTATTTATAGAATAAAATGAAATATATAGTAGTTTTAAGATTAAGTTTCATTATTTTTATAGAATAAATACATTCACTGATGAGAAAAGATAATTAATCCAAAAAAATATTAAGATAATGCAGTATACAAATAGGTCTAAGTTACCTGTATGTACAAATTTACTCTCAAAATTAATACTGTAATTTAAAAATCATTCTTTACATATCCTATAAAGTAAAATAGAAATGAAATCTGTAACTTTAATTCAAAATACAAAATTGTAATTTTTTCTTGTTCTGAAATATTATTAAATATTGATTTAATCACTGTAAAAACATATGAATCATAATAAAAATTACAAAATCAAATGAAATTCTTAATAATTCAGCATTCCAAAGCAAGTGTAATAAATAAACTTGGAGTGTAAAGAATTAACTTCTTTATATATTTTATTGTATGCTTTATTGTTTTATATTAATTATATTTTTATGCAAAATACTTAAAATATGGATAATCTTGAAATTCAGAGAGTCCTTTGATCTAAACTTCTTAGATGATGATTTCCATATTGTACATAGTTTTTCTTTAGTAGAATACAGAAAAAGATTAAAAAGCAAAATGTTCAAATGTAATCTAAAATTATAATTATGGCACGAAGATAATTTTTTAAAGTGAAATAATTTTGAAATTGTATATAAAAAATATGATTTAAAATAATAATAAATTGAAATAAATTTTCTAAATTTGCAAACCTTAAAGTTTATTCTGTTTTATATAAATGTTTGCTCTCATTTGAGTAATTTGATCTATTAACAGCAGTAATGCAATTTGAGGATTAGAGTACCAATACAAACAGATGAAGTGCATTTTATCATTATCCCAATACTTTATTCTTGTATATATAAAATAGGATAAAGAATATACAGTGGTGCCAAGATGGGGGAACTGGGGACAAATTCCCCAAGCCCGTAGAAGATTGAGGGGCCCGGGCTGCTTCCTAACAATAATTTTTTCTACTTTTTTTAATTAAGTAACTGCGCACTATACATTTTTATAATAAATTCTATATATCTTAAAGTAAATAAAAATCTTTGTATTTTAAACAGTTAAAATAAGAATTATGATAATTAGACATAAACATTTCATTTAAACCGAGAAGGAACTGACAGACCAATAGGGCTCACAACAAATTTTTTAGAGGAATGGGATAAATACAGTGGAATACGTTTATAATGAAACGATTGGGACCAGAAAATTTTTTCATTATAACAGGTGTGAAAATAAAAATTTTAAAAAAAGTTGGGGCATTTCCCAAAATTAGTTCCATGAGGCTATGATGTTATTCTTTCGAAAAAATCGATATTTTAAAGATTTTCTTCAAAAATATAATTAAAAAATAAAATTTGAGACCTGATTTCAAATTGATGTTGTCTCAAATTGCATATATCAATAATATTCACTTTAATTTCTGTTTAAAAAGTATAAAATTTTGAATAATCTATGTGTAAAATATGTAGTATGTATGGTTTTGATATCTTACAGAGGAGGAAAAAAAATATATATATATATATATATAGGGGCCCCAAAACCTACTTCATATCGGGATTTCTCTTGGCGCTCCTGAGAATATATATATTTGATATTCAAAATTTTGAGTTAATTTTATTAAAAAATTTGTATATAAAGTTTAAGAGTCCTAGTACAATATTCAAATCAAACAGCTCTACAGCAGGAAAAATTTATTCAGACATATAAATTATAAATATTATGTAGTATTTTTGATGTAAAATTCATCTTCTTCAGTATAAAAATAATAGATTAAATACATAACTAACTCTTATAAAAAAAAATCTCAAATAACTAATTCATTCTTTATAAAAATTATTAACTATTTTGATCAGCAGAGTATTTTGGCATAAGATGTTTTAAAAGCAAACTGTATTTTGGCATAAGATGTTTTAAATGCACACTTACATAATGTGTTAACACTACATGCTAATACTTTTATTTATGATGACAAAACATACAACTTTTTTAGTAATTCACACAGATATGTGGAATCTCAGTTAATCAGGTCTGTTGCTATACTGTATTTCAGTAGGAATAGACTTCAGATCTCTGTTTCCAAAAATATTGAAAAATGATGATATACTGTATTTCATTTATAATTTACCAGATGAAGAGATGATTTATCCTTTGTTGAAAAATATTGCATAAAATTAAATTTCGTAATAATTTAAAATAATCAAAAAGAATACAGATAACTAATATTTAATAAGTAATCCACAATATCGTTATATATGATATTGTGGATATCTAATATATCTTGCTATTTAATATATATATTAGATAGCAAGAGTAATAGAAATTCTCATTCTTAATTGCTGAATTTATGAAATTCATATTTATTATAGAAAAAACTTTTGTCACATGCAAAAATTTCAACAGCCCCAAAAAATTAAAAATCTAAACTTTTTATTGTACAAAACATTTAAACAATTCTATCCTTTTAAAATTATAATTTATTATTATTAAATTTAAATATTTTATTTCTATAATTAAAAATATTTAGAGAATAAAGCACTGTCTGAATTAAAAACATAATACAGGAAATCCCCAACTTATGTAGATCCATACTTGAAAAATTTCTGGACTAAAAATAAATATATACTCATCATTGCAGATAAAGCTATAATACAGAGATAAAAGCATTTTTCTCTTAATTTCATCATTTATCATATATTTTATGAACTTATTATATTAGTTTTAATTAATGAGCTGGGCCAGACCCAAATCTGTCCTGAAAAACTGAAGATGTCAGACTTAGAAAATGAACCAAGTTTGATAAGTGATTGCTTTAACATGCAATTTATATAACTGTTTTTAATGTTATGTCTGTGACCAATATAGAGTAAAATTGTACTCTATATAGTAGTTGGGGATTGCTTGTATTTTAATTAATCTTCATGATTTGCATTATATTTTTCAACTAACCAGTAAACTAATATCAACATTTCATGCCTTGGATACTTTGGGGTTTCTATTTAAATAACCTGTTTTAAGACTGATCTTTAGTTCTCAACAATTATTTTAAGCATTTTTATCAGTATACAAATATATAAACTATTTCCAATATGTTGGTCAGATCATTTAGAAATATTTTGTACAGTGGGTGATTGGTTAACAGAAACAATTATTTTAAGCATTTTTATCAGTATACAAATATATAAACTATTTCCAATATGTTAGTCAGATCATTTAGAAATATTTTGTACAGTGGATAATTGGTTAACGAACATAATCCATTCCAAGACAATGTTCGTTATCTGAATTGTTCATTAACCGATCATTGTCCGTTCCAAGACAATGTTCGTTATCCGAATTGTTCGTTAACTGATCACAAATGTTCATTATCCGAATTGTTCGTTAACCGATCATCAATTTACCATGGGATTTTATGGGAATTTGATTAATTCGTTCCGGAGACCCAAAAAAAACAAATAGTAAGAAATTATATCATTTTTTATGTTTACAAAAAACATAAATAAAAATTATATAATTTCTTACTACGTTTATTTATTTTTATAGTAATAACAATAATATATACATACATAGTCTTGCATTTTCATCTATTAGTAATATATACATACATAGTCTTGCATTTTCATCTATATGTTTATTTTCTAATATAACATACATAGTCTTGCATTTTAATCTATTATGTTTATTTTCCAATATAATTTCTTACTACATTTATTTATATGTAATAAAAATAATATATATCCGATCTATTAATTCGTTCCGGAGACCCAAAAAAACATAAATAAAAAATTATGTAATTTCTTACTATGTTTACAAAAAACATAAATAAAAATTATATAATTTCTTACTACGTTTATTTATTTTTATAGTAATAACAATAATATATACATACATAGTCTTGCATTTTCATCTATTAGTAATATATACATACATAGTCTTGCATTTTCATCTATATGTTTATTTTCTAATATAACATACATAGTCTTGCATTTTAATCTATTATGTTTATTTTCCATATATGTATATAATTTCTTACTATGTTTATTTATATGTAATTACTATAATATATACAACACATAGTCTTGCATTTTCATCTATTATATTTATTTTCCAATAAAGAATTTGCCCAATATCGATTGCTTTTCTCTCTCAGGATTTTTCTCTGACCAACACCCATGATGGGGTCAAACAGAAGATTGAAGGATAGGTTTCAATGGGCCAGTCCGGATCCCTCCTAAAAAATTGGAAGCTGGCCAACACCCATGATGGGGTCAAACAGAAGATTGAAGGATAGGTTTCAATGGGCCAGCCCGGATCCCTCCTAAAAAATTGGAGGAGTGGGACCCCCGGATTCTCCAGAATGGTAAGCCACAGCTTTACCACACAGCCATCCGGCTGATCTGTCATTCGGTCAGTCTGCGGGTCCCACAGTTTGTTCTGTGAAGTGTTCGTTATCCGAACATGTGTTCATTAACCGAACATAAAAATCTTTCAAAAAAGTGTTCGTTATCCGAACTGTTCGTTAACCGATCACCCACTCTATATGGAAAGTTCTCTAGGCAAGAATGTAGATAAGGGCCTAGGCTCTGGAGTGGACACTAAGCTCAAGAGTAAGCAAGGGTCTTATAGTAGTTTGCTAATATTTGAGATTCTGCCTCATCTCTAAAGTGAGGGTTTAGAACAGTGGTTCCCAAATGGTATAATGGGAATATTCAAAGACAGTAAAGAAGTTAGACAGATTCAAAAAATTCATATGCTAAAAGTAAATATATGTATAGAAACATAATTTCCCAGAAGATTTCAGATTTATTATTGGTATTTCTTATTTATAAAAAATTTGATATGATGAGCAGATTTTCATTCTAAAATGCAGTTCAGAATAAAAAGGTTTAGAACCACTATTTTGGATGAAATTCAGATTTATTATTGGTATTTCTTATTTATAAAAAATTTGATATGATGAGCAGATTTTCTATTCTGAAAATGTGATGTGAGCAAAATTTTCATTCTAAAATGCAGTTCAGAATAAAAAGGTTTAGAACCACTAATGTAAAATATATGTAGTTAAAAAATATAAAATTATAGATTAGAAAAATTATTAAATTTTTTTCTTTTTCTTTTTTAGAATATTTACCTCTAAATTAACCTTACACTGTCAAGACAATGTTTCAACTTTTATTTCAAATTTTATATTTGACAACTGTTGGCTGTATTTCTGGCTTGCTTATTAATTCACCTTCATTTACAGTAGACTATAAAAATAATCAGTTTTTAAAGGATGGCAAGCCTTTCCGTTATATATCTGGATCAATGCATTATTTTAGAGTACCAAGAGAATATTGGAAAGATCGTATGATAAAAATGAAAGCTGCAGGATTGAATTCATTGCAAACTTATATAGAATGGAGTAGTCATGAACCTGAATTAGGAATTTATACATTTTCTAATAATAATGATATTTTTACATTTTTACGAACAGCTCAAGAAGTTGGTCTGCTTGTTATACTCAGACCTGGACCTTACATCTGTGGAGAAAGGGAATTTGGAGGTTTGCCTTATTGGCTCTTACGTGAAAAACCAAATATTCGACTTCGTACAAGCAATCCAGATTTTCTTTATTATTTGGATAAATGGTTTGGTATTCTTCTTCCAACCATAAGACCTTTTTTATATGAAAATGGTGGACCTATAATAATGGTTCAAGTTGAAAATGAATATGGTGAATTTGGTTGTGATTATGAATATTTAATTCACTTAAAAAATCTTCTAATTAAATACCTGGGCAAAAATACTATACTTATTAGAACAGATATTCCCAATGCTAATTACTATAAATGTGATAATATTGATAATGTTCTTCTCTCAGCTGATTTTGGACCAAATTATAATGTCACATCTGCTTTTGAAACTGTTCGGCTTTTCCAACAATATGGACCTTTGACTGTCACTGAATATTATGCAGGATGGATGGATATCTGGGGTCAGAAACATTTTTCTGTTGATATCAAAAGTGTATGTAAAACTCTCCATGAAATACTTGCTTATAATTCATCTGTTAATTTTTATATGTTTCATGGGGGGACTAATTTTGCATTCACCAATGGAGCCTATCCTCCTTTTGGTGTCCTGGTAACCAGTTATGATTATTCTTCTTGCTTATCAGAAGCAGGAGATCCAACAGAACTTTATTATGCAGTAAGAAATATTATTGGAAAATATGTTCCACTTCCACCAGGACCAGTACCACAACCTTCTGCAAAAATTGCATTAGGTCCTTTACAAATGAAATATGTAGCACCTTTATCCGATTCTGTTACACAGTATGGTATACCAGAAACAATTTTTTCTAAATATCCCAAAACTTTTGAAGAAATCAGTCAAGCTTATGGCTTTGTGAATTATTCAACTTTAATTAATTTTGTTCCATCTAGTCCTGCAATATTAAATGTTCCTGGTTTACACGATCGTGGTTATATATTTGTGAATAATAAACTTCAAGGGATTTTGAGTAGAGAAATGAATATCTTCCGTCTTCCAATCAAAATTTTGAGAGATCAAATACTTTCTATATTTGTTGAAAATCAAGGAAGACTTGATTCAGCTTCATTAGATTTTAAGGTTAGTAATAATTTATTTAAAATATTATCTAAATGAGTCTAATTCATTATTTTTCAAATTATATTAGAAATTTAGAAGTTTAATAATTATTACTATTAATAGCACAAATTTTTTATAAAGTAAAATTGTATAAATATGTTTAATTAGATAATAATTAGCTTCATTAATATCTCAATATTTCTAATTTGAATAAACATAAAATGTTATTTCATATTATTAGTTAGGAATATTAAAAATATATTACTTTTAATTTATATTTAGGAAACTTCTGTTTTTATCAATTATTAATAAATTTTATTTTTGAATGAACTTCTTTAATACTGTTTATAATTAGTAAAATTTTATATTTCAGGGTTTGACATCAAATGTAACATTAGGAGGAAATGTTCTTACTTATTGGCTTATTCAGCCAATTCCTTTAAATGATACAAAGTTTATTTATAATTTAGATAAGATATATTCTCCGAGGAACCCAGAAGAAAGTGTGATTAATTTACCTGGATTTTTTGGTGTGAATTTCACTCTTCCAAAAGATGCAAAACCATTGGATTCATTCCTTAATCCTCGTAACTGGACAAAAGGAGTAGCTTTTTTGAATGGTTTTAATCTAGGACGATACTGGCCTGTAATGGGGCCTCAAATTACTCTATACATTCCTGGAATATTATTTCATCCTTATCCTAAGCAAAACAATTTAATATTACTAGAATTAGAATCTGCACCATGCAAGATAAATGTATCATGCACTATTGACTTTGTAAAAAATCCTATCTTGGATGGTCCAACACCAAATAAGTATACTCTCTGAAAAGTTTTGAAACTTGAGTTTGATGAAATGTTTTTTTGTAACTTCCTAATAGTAATTAATTCTCAGTAATTTTCATGACTGAGAATTAATTTCACAATTTGTATAGATATGTATATGCATATCTAAAACAATATGGCATATCTTTAATTGTAAAATATTAAATATATAAAAATATATTAAAGATTTTTATTCTGTAAGTAAATCCACTTTAGAAATGATTTTTTGATAGCCTAATAAACTGTTAAAAAAACATTTGCATAACTATACAGAAAGATTTTTATTCTGTAAGTAAATCCACTTTAGAAATGATTTTTTGATAGCCTAATAAGAAAAACTGTTAAAAAAACATTTGCATAACTATACTGATTTAAGTGTTTTTCAATATTTTCTCTCATCATTGCAATTTTATGATAAATCCTATTCATTGAATTTAAATACAAGAATATTTTTCGTGAATACTTTATTTTAAACACAGATTAAACAATTATTGACTAGGTATTACATTACATCAAATTAAACATTTATAAGAATTACAAAATACAATATTTAAATTTAAAAATTAGTAGCAGTATTATAAGGAAAAATATTAACATTTATATGACATCAACTCTCTAGTATCCATTATTTTTGCAGATATGTATACACAATATATATTTGCATAAACAATTGTATAGCTATTATATGGGATAGCAAACAAATTTTCCTGTGATACTGATATATCAATCAGTTTTTCAGCAATAATTTCAAAATCCTGTATTAATAGCAATTCCATAAATTAAATTCAAATTTATTTAGATAAATAGAATAGAACATTTTATTTTTGGTGCAATTTTTTTTCATAACTTTATGAAAATTAATTAAATGACAGTTTAAAATTTTTAGTTAAATTAATTTATTAAATTCTTTAATAATTATGAATTAGTAGTAAAAAAATCTTTTTTAAGTACTTTATTTTCAATATTTATAAATTCAACAGCATGTATGTTTATCATTGTTTTAAATTTGTATTTTATTAATATACCTATCATATTAATTTCAAAAAGTGATTTTCAAAGATAAGTTTGTTTATTAAAAAAAAAACAGTTTTAAAATTTCTTATTTAAACCATATCATAAGATCTTGAAATTTAAAAATTATGGCATCTTTTCCAAAATGCTAATTTTTATTATAGTAGCATTCATTTTTGGCTGATATAACACCATTAAATATATTTTTATGCAATTATACAAGCTTTTGTAAATATTTATATAAAAATAATTAATGCAATTGATTGTGTAACTTTCAATATATGATTTTGAAGAAAATTTTTATTCAGTAAGGAAGCCGAACATCTTCCGCTTAGGTGACAAACTTTTTGGAAGGAACTGTACATGTCCAGATTCCATTAGATTTTTCCCTTTCCAAATAGGTGTAGGTTTAAAAAATTCTTGCCTGTGAACAATTGGTTTGAAATTACACGTTAATTGTACTCTTACGTTCATCATGATTACACTTGCTATTACAGTTAAAATACAGTACGTGTTTATTGACGTTAATTCAAAAAGCTGCCACTAGAGCGCCGCTACTACAGCGCACCAAACGGATTTCTATGAATATATTGATGCACGGAAAATCGCCATTTTGTCAGTATCTCCATCTGTTGACAAAAATCGACATCATTTTAACTGTTAAATATTGTATTCCTCTCTATATATACTTTTTTAATTGTATGTTATGTGATAATTTGGATGTGCCATTACCATCGTTGGTCGTTGCTAATTCATTCTTTTTGTTGGTCTATCCCAAAATATGTCGATGCAACTAATTATAGTACAGTGAAATCTCTCTATGTTGGACACATTTGGTTCCTTCAAAATGTGTTCAACTTAAGAGATGTCCAACATAGAGAAATTCATAAAATAAAAATTTTATCTAAACATACTAAACACTAAATTTTCAATCCTTCCTCAGTGAAATCTGTAAGGAATCCAGCTTTTTAAAAATATTTCTGATTAGTTAATTGTGAAACTTTTTGTCATGCAACATGAATCTATCTCATTGCATCCAGAATAGTAAATGATCAACAAATTGCTTCTTTTGGTCTAATGTCAGTTTAATTTTATTTTCCTGCTTTTTAACATCTCTGAGGAAAGCTTAATCACAGCAACAGAAGAAACAGCACACAATTCTCAAAGAAAAAAGTAAAATATTCTAGCTATAATTTAGCTAATTTTGGTTTGATTTTTCTCAATGCTCAGGATTTGTATTTACAGTAATAATTAAACCATGGATTTATAAGTCATCATCAACCTTTTCAAGGCATGACTAATCAGTATTATAAGTTTTTCTTTCACAAATTCTTTTGGCTAATCTTCTAAACAAATAAAATTTAAGATTTTATTTCAACCAATAACCAAAAAGTATCCATCTTATTACAGACAGTTGTTCAAGATACAAATAGAGAGGTGTCCAAGATATAGAGGTTTCGACATTTAGTAAAATATAGGCTTTTGTTCGGTTCCAGGAAAAGTCGTTCAACAAAGAGAGGTGTCCAGCTTAACAGGTTTTACTGTATTTCAGCTTTTCTATTCATATTTTAAAGGGGATGTCTTATTTCCAATCTAATTTAAAAACCGTTGAATACTGTATTCTCTCTCCCCGTTTATTTAACAGTATGATGTATTGTTCTAGTCCTCTTCATTCTTCTTGGTCTAAGATCACAAAATATATTGAGGTAGCTAATTATTGAGTTTTTTGTTTTTTATTTATATTTTGTTATGGTTATTTTAAAGTCATTATGCAATGTATAACATTTTCGAAGCTATTCTGAATCGGCGAATTATAAACATAATTTGAATCGAGGAAATTTTTAATTAAAAATTCTGAATCTGAAATTTTCATGATTAGATAGAGTACAGTGATTGCACTTTTGTAATATTATGCGCTATGTTTTTTCTTAAATGGAAAGGAATCGTCTGATAGAATGATATCCAGTACATCATTCAAAATAATTAACAACAGATTCGGTCTATTTTTCCTCAAAAAGACAATTATCTACAACTAATCACAAAATAATATTTAAAATAAGCACGATGCTATTATAACTTTATTTTAGTATACGTTTTCATTATTTAACATGTTTGCACGAAATTGAGAGGTTAGATTAATTCAGTTAAGCTGCCATATCCTCATGGGATACGTTGTATCTAGTAGTGGCCATTTTTAGAGGCCATCACAAGCTGGCCAACACGCATGGGGTCAATTGGAAGGTTGAAGGATGGGGTCCAACGGGCTGGATCTGGATCCTTCCTGAAAATCTGAAGGTCTGGACCCGGATTTGAACTCGAATCCTCCAAGGTGATAAGTGAACGCTTTATCACGTCACCATCTGCCCGATACGACGTAGTGAGAGAAAGGAGCCGTCGTTTCCGTTAGAACCGATTATTTTCAAATAATTACTTATGATTTTCAACGAATCTATACTAAAAAACCCTATAATAATTTATTATTGTTTTTGTTTGACGTGTGCTATGAGAAATTTAATCAGCTGGCAAAAATTTATGCGATTTTTCATTTTCTATCTTCACTTCAACCATGACAAAAATTTTAGCAATAGTTCGGGCTAACCGGTTGAATGCTAATATTGATGATATCACGAGAACAATATATTTTCTTAAAATTAAAAAAATTTAAAGATTAGTCGAGTAAATTTAAAGATTTTTTTTGTCGTGTATGCCACATGGTTTGCAGCTTCGTATCTATATTTGAGAACGTTTATTGAGTCGGCAGCCGGATGTCGAATAGTTCGCAACATCGTCTGTATAGTTGGCTTTAATGCCTCATTTAAGCGATTTTAGAACATATACACAATATATAAATCAAATATACTGTATATCCTATTTTATGTTTTGTATAGGTACAGTCGGTTCCATAAAGTTTTGTACCTACCTCGTAGGGGCTAAGCTCACCGGAAGTTGATCAATTGTAAAGTCAGGTACTTGTACCCAAGGTCCATATACATGGGTCTGTCAACGCGCATGTCTAAGTTCCCGGATAAACGGTGTATGACGTCACAAGCCCCTCATCCAAGCAGCACGATAAACAAGAAAATCCAAACTTACAGGATGGCATTTTTTAATAAGACCGAATGAAACAGTTTTATTTTCAGGAAATTAACATTTTCTTTCTTTATTATAAAATACATTATTTTACAAATCTTTTCATTTTTTTCTTGCAATTATAATTAGAAACATGTTGATTTAAGCTATACAATTTAGCCTATGTTCTAATTTTAACAAAAGTTTTAATAATTTTATCAGGTAATTTATCTTGTAATTCATTCTTAATTAAAGTACAAACTTTTACAATTATTTTATCATCTCGACATATAGCATTATTATGAAAATTTTCAAAAATTTTATTCATCTTAATTACGTTACTAAGAAAAGAATCAGAAGGATAAGTTAAATTACCTCTTGAAATAATATTTATAAATTCAAATGCAGAAGGAGGTAATAGTCTTGTACTGATTCCTAAATTTGGATAAATTTTTATATTTAAAGGCAATATAACCTGCAAAATATTTAATTCCTTGTTCTTTCATTGTATCTGCAATGACTGTCTTTTCAAACTCATTCAAAAGTGTAATA
>AYEL01081764.1:0-15708 GCA_000484575.1 Olivierus martensii | reverse complement strand
AAAAAGTACCGCATTGACGAACTATTAAAACAACATGGTCACGATGTGTTAAGACTTCCGCCGTACCATTGCGACTTGAATCCCATTGAGTTAGTGTGGGCATCTATTAAACGATATGTGAGGGAACGAAATGTTCACGCTGACCTTGGGTTAGAATGCCTTAAAACACTCACATCCGAAGCAATAGAAAACGTTGGTAGTGAGGAGTGGAAAAAATATTGCCTTCACGTAGAAAGTATTGAAAACAAATATTGGGCAACTGATCTACTGGTTGAAGAAAGTGTGGAAAATATTTCATTTAACATTAATCCTGAATCTGAAACTGACAGTGATGATAGTTTAGGTAATCTGTCGGATAACTCTGATTTAGACATTGAGACATTGAGTTATGACGATAGCATTGATTAAAATCTTTTGTAAAATTCCCTTAAGTACTAAAATAAATTATTTATATGTTATGGTTAACATATAATGTGGTTATTGTGTCAATTTATTTAGAAAAACAATAATCTTTATATATATGATGATGTAATAATAATAGACTTTAACAAGCATAGATGTAAAAAATACCTTTAGTGTATTTTTAAAAAATATGGTTTATATATTAAAATTTTTTTAAAAATATTAACCATAAAAATATCATATATTTTCCAAAACGGAGCAAAGATTATATTCAAAAATTAGGACAATAATATAACTCGTCAACCATTAGTCCGGTTAACCTAAAGTAAGTTAATGGAATCGTCGGATACCACGTGACGTAGGCGTGGCCAAGTCTCTTCTCTCGGTGGTCGGACTATATATGGACCTTATAGAAGGGGTACACATATGTCAAAAGTTTGGGAAACACTGGTATAGAGGATATACAGGTGTACTCCCTTTACTTATGATCATTTGACTTATAATAATCTGGTCTTGCAGTTCCCCTTATATTCTGAATTTGACTAGAAATAATTTAATTAAAAATTTAGATTTGCCAATGGCATAGTAAAGCAATCACTTATCACCTTGGAGGATCCAAGTTCAATTCTGGATGATTTTGCACCTTGGATAGGATTCAATTCCAGTTAATTTTATCACTGGAATCAAATATGGACAGTTTACCACCTTGAAGGATCCAGTGTTCCATTGTTTATTATTATTATTATTACTAAAATTACTACCATTATTGATTATTTTTAACTTTTGATTTTTTTTAATCTATGATGGAGTTATCAAAACATAACTCATCATAAGTAGAGGAGCAGCTGTAATTTTATTTACTATAATTTATAAATATTTCCTAAACAATATTTTTTTTTTAATCTATGATGGAGTTATCAAAACATAACTCATCATAAGTAGAGGAGCAGCTGTTATTTTATTTACTATAATTTATAAATATTTCCACTAAAATTTCTATTATATTAAATTTTAAATATTTTCAAATTTGATTGTCAAATTACTCAATTATAAGAATTTAATGCAAAATAGCACCTTCAATATCTATCTATTATATACTTTGAACTAAATGAAACACTAAATTTGAATTAAAATATTAGCACAATAGTCTACTTTGGGCTCTCAGAAATATTCAAACTCTTAAACAAGCCCTAATGTCAGGGGATAAAAAGTTTAGCTCATATTGAATAAGTTTTTCTTATTCTCTAACTCGTCATGTAAGTAGTAGTAAGAATTTTTTCCCTAAATTTTTTGAGCATTACACATTTATCTTTTTACACAACTATAATTGTCATTAAGATATATTAACACAGAATTTTACATCAACAAAAATCATTTTTTTTTATTTCTGCAAAATTTAGAATTGGATAATTACAGTTTTAGATATGTTGAATGATTAATATATAGGAATTTTATAACTTTTCATTATTATTTTTTTATAAAAGAGTATTAAATAATTTTTGCTTTTAATATTTTTTTCAGAAATAATATAATCTAATAATGATCTTTAAATTTATATTAATTTTTATTGTGAGAATTATATAAATATGCCATATTATATATAATGAAAATTGTAATATTTACATTTTTGTCTTAATTGTCTTATGAAGACTATTCTCTTGGAACTTCTATACTATTTTATGCATAGTCATATATTAGCAAAAGTTATAAATTCTCAAAATAACAATCTGAGAATTAGAAAAATAGTCACTTTAATTCTAACAATGACTGTTTCTTTTACACATTTGGCATAATCTAAACCAATTTTTAAATTTTATAGGAATGTATAATAATTGATAATTAGTCAAGTTATTTCTCAAATAATTTTTAAAACTAAGTTTTGAAGACTAATTCATTGTTCATGTCACTATCAGGATTAAATTTAAGAAAAAAGCAAATTTAAATGAGAAATTATTTATAACCATTATGTGAATGATAAGTAAAATATTCTTAAATTGATTCCATGTGGATAATTAAAATTCTCAATGGAAAAGATGACATGAGCCAATGGTTTGCAATCTATTAGAAAAACAAGATAAAAATTTGAAATACAATTAGAGATATAACCTATTAAAATCTAAGCAAGATTATAATGGCTATTACTTAGCAATGAATTATTTTGAATATGAAAAATAATAAATTTCATTTATTCTTTAAATTACTAAAAGTATATATCTTAGATTAGGACTGTCCAATTGGCAGCCCCCAGTCAAAATCTGGTCCCTGGCATGATTTTATCTGGCCCAATTAGTTACATTTGCAAAAATAAAGACGAAGTAATGAAAACAAAATAATAAAATGAGATTACAAAAACAATAAAATTATAATTAAAACTAGAATAATGAAAGCAAAATGAAAAGACAATCATAGCTTAAAGCACAAAGATTGGCAATATAATTATGAGAAAAAAAAAATTGATTGGTAGTTAGAATTAAATAATTGTGGTATTGTGTACAGTGCTCCCTGGATATAATGCTGTCATTTATACTGCGGGTCTTTCCTGTTCCCCATTTTTTTTTTGAAAGAGATTCTGAGAAAAATATAACGCATAATTGACGTCCATCCACTTTGCTAACTTCTGTTATTATTTAAATATGGCAACAAGAACTAAAATTAACAAAACTTCCAGAACTAATTATTATTATTTATTGTTTTATATGAAAATAAAGAATTTTCGAAAGTTTTGTTTCATTAGTCACTTTATCCTTTAATCTACTGATGTTTATGGTCTTGCTCAATGTAAATATACAGTATGACATAAATTGTCACCTAAAATATCTTATTCAAATGAGTCAATCAGTTAATGCTTTACATAAATCTGTGACAAAAAGAGGAATTTAAAAAAATCTGAAACTCTCAATAGCCAGGTGATGTGCTGCTCATCTGCCATCTTGTTGCTTGCTATTTGGCAGCAATTTGAGAAGTAATTCAACTTTATTAATAATTTACATATTTTTTTTCTAAACTGTTAGTCATAATTAATTCTCAAGAGGTCAGCAATTGTTGAATCCTCATTACGTATTAGCAATTCATAACATTTCTCATCCGTCTCTTATTGACTATTAAATAATGTCAAATATGCAGCTATGCTTATCAGGATCAATAGTATAAAATTAGAAATGTTTAGACTAGTAGATAATCACTAAATTAGAGAATAAGAGAAGCCATCGGTTATAGCAAGACTCTTATAATGCAGGTCGGATCGCCACCTCGCAAACCTGCATTATAACCAGAGAGCACTGTATAATTATTTTTTCAAAGTTCAGATGACGAACATTGCCCAGTTCCCAGACAGGACTACATATGACATTTTATGCAGGTAAACATTTTTAAAAATTCATGTTTACTATACACATTTTCTTAATTCAATATTTTTAATTTTTTAATAGAATGTGATATTAATTTGCTGTTTTATGACTAGCCATTTTTGCATGCAAATATATATGAGGAATAGTTCTTTGTATTCCCTTCAATGTCAAAAAAATCACTTTTAATCCTGCAGATTGAAGTTTTTTTAAGGAATGTATCAGCAATCCTAAAAATAGAATTCATCACATATCACATTTATCAGATCTAGATTTCACATAAAATTCCACTTACTTCCATTTTAAATCTCTCTCATTGGTAGTATTGCAAGTATCTGAAATTGCTACTGGAAACTGAAGATTCTTTAGCAACTTCTCATTCAATTCTAATTTCTATTACAAACTCAATCCAGGCCAGGGATTTTCAGTATATTTGGCCCACTGCATCAAAGAAATTGACTGACTATCTTAGATAGTAATAAAATAATTTCTGTGATCTTTTAATGGGGATTATGAAAATATTAATAATAATTAAATACAGACAATTTTATGATATTTAGACAGCAAATTATTTTGATATGAATTTTAGTTCAAAAGATGTATTTTTTAAATTAAAATTATTGTTCATTACTGAACATGCATTTTCTACAATACTTATTCATATATATGAGTGTTTTATATGTTTACAGTGTTATTTTGGCTGCTAAAGAGTAAATGTATAAATGAAATATCAAACTATAGATAAAATTGATTTTAAAACAAAAATTTAGTGAATTTTAACAAGTGACATTTGAAAACTAATAGTATACAAAATATTTCAAAATTAGTTAATAAGGAAATTATTTCAAAAAGCTGAACAAATAACATATATTTTTAAATATAGTTACAATAAAAATTTATGATTAAATTATTAAAAATATAAATTCAATATATATATAGTATGAGAAAACAGATAAAATAAAAAATATATTTCATATTAAAAAAAAATATAGGAATGTTATTAACAATGACACCATCAGGTTGAACACAGTACTAACATTGCAATCATATGCAAAACCATAAAACCACTATAAAAATTTAATAGGCAAAAAATTTATCATCGATAATAAATGCCAATAAGTACTTTCTTTATAGAAAATATCTCAACATTAATACTGTTTATAATTTTATAAAAAAAGTATGTTGGTAATTATCATTTATATTTAACATTGTCCAAAATATTTTACATAAAAATCGATAATTTATAAACCACAATAAAATTTTATTGTTATGGATGGAAATCCATAGTAAGCTTGTTATATAAATTGCTACAGAATTCTAGCAAACAGTATATTAAAATAGTATTTTAGCAAATGATTTTCAACAATTTATAATCTAAATATCTACTCTGCTACAAAATTGGCCAGGTCAATTGAGATGACTCAATGGTTGCAATAGAAGCCTAAATTTTCATTTAACAATTTTCCTTAATTTTTAAGTATTATATTGAAGGACATTCAGAATATCAACATTTATTACATATATATATTATATATTGTATATGCATTTTTTCATCATCACAAGGGCATTAAGAATCTATCTAAATAATAATAATATTTAGGCATCTTTCTATATCACTATAAATGCTCCAGTAAGATTGACAGCTGTAAAAACAGTAAGAGATTTATGCAATAAAAAATTCTTGTTTGAGGATGGAAAATACAGAGGAAGAAATATGTAATGTTGAAACTACTTAGATTTTCCATGAATTTCTCATCATCAGATCAAAATATGTATCTGTATCAATAGAAGAACTAACACCTGCATAATAATTAAGAAATTCTTCTTCAGTTACCTGGTGGAAAAGTTTTAAAAGAAATAATTAAAATTATAATAAATTAAAATTAGAAGAGTAAACAAAACTCTTACTTTTCCATCTGGATTATTTGGACAATCAAAATTTTTCAAAAACATACGAAAAACTTGATCTTCAGTCATTTCTCCATTTAAGTATTTTGGATGTTTTTGTGCATAATAAAAACCCTTCAAATCTTCAATGGTTATTACACCATCACCAGTGCGATCCATCTTTCTAAATGCTTCAGAAATTAAATTCTGTCGAGCTGCTGACATAGGAGGCTATTAAAATAAAAAGTTAAATTATTTTGATTTCTTTGTAATGATATCTATCCTAAGAGTAAACACTAAAATTTGAAAGATTTCATAATTAATCAACAATAAAAAGAAAATCAAGAATAGTGGAGAATGTGGTTCAGACTAGTAGCAACAAAATAGTGATTAAAAGACAATAACCTCAAATGTACAAAAGATGACAAGCCAAACAAATTTATTATTCCTAATGATACATATGACACAATGTTGATGGACTAAGTGAACACATCTAATACAGATCTTTTATCTACAGATCCAACTCAAAGAAAATTAATTTTTGTTTTATGCTTTTTTAATGATATATTGTAAAAATATTTTCTCTGAATCAAGAAGAGATGATATTTCACTTAAAATACTCAATTGGTTGTTTTTTGTGTTCATAGCATAAGAACTCTAACATTTAAAATATAACAACAAATAAAATCTCAGAATTTTCAAAATATATTTTTCTAACTACTTATTTGCAAACTATTTTTTAAATAGAATAGAGATGAACTGAAAATAGTTAAATTTAACTATATTTTATCCTGTATATGCATGTGTTCAAAATAATTAAATAATGCTATAAGCCAGAGGTGGCAGCCAAACTTTCAGCCATTGAAACTGACATACAGCTGAAATTAATGACAATAATCTATGGGGAACATTGTCATTAATTATTGATAGGTCACAGTAAAAACAAATAAATATTTAAACATATTTTAATTAGACAAGTTTTTAAATAACAGTATTCAAATATTAGATTAAATATATTTTGCATAAATGTACTAAAGTGGAATACAAAATAATCTGTAAACAATATAAGAACAGAGGAATTTATAAACCAATCAAGTCACAAAATATAATCATAAGCAAATCATTATTATTACTTTTTTAAAAATGTTCCTGAAACTTGGCACTATATATTTGCAGCAAGTTTTTCATAGTATTGTTCTCAAGAATTTATTGGAATTTGCAAGTATGATATCAAATGCTGATCTGTCAAACAAGAGCCTTGCTTTATTTTAATGGCATTCACTGCAGAGAATGCTAATTTGCATAGATAAGTGGAACTGAAAAATGAAATATGTTGTAACTCTTCACATACATGGATATTTTTCTTATTAAACAGACTCCTAAACATAGTAGTGAATATATACTAATGTTCTTATGCATGCAGCAGTATTTAATTTCTGCACTGTTATCATATATATATTGGGAAATGCTTATTTATACATATCTATCAAACTCTTATTTATTTCTGAATTTTTCAAGACTATATTGATTAGATCAACGGTGGCCAATCTTTTACAGTTCATGCATCAATTTTTTCATTTTTTACTTAAGATGTGCCATAATCTTATACCCTTTTGAGCCCTTTTAAAATATGATAATATGGATATATTTAACGCTTAGATTTATATGTATAGATATATATATAGATGAAATATCTCTAATAGCACATTACCATGTGGTCACTAAGCCTAATCAAAGTTTAACTTAATCATATTACAGGGTGCACAATAGACAATTGGTGATCGCAGTGCTAGGGCTGAGAAAGCCCCCCTTCCTACATCTAACAAGCATATTACAGCTAAATAAGGTAATGTAAGCTATAATCAATAGAAAATTAAAGATAAAAAAAAAATTTTAAATCTTAATATGAAATCTGAAATTCAATAATTAAAATAATATATAGCACAGTTCTTGATATCCGTCATTAATTTAGTAACTGAGAAGTCTCATTGGGGTCACGTGCAACAATCTTGTGGTCATTATGATCCAATGACACTACTCAGTTACCAAAGACACAATCATAATAATCCAACGACATCGGCTAGTTAACATGTCATGTGGCCACTACCTGATGAAATTGCTCAAATAGCGTTAATCTTCCATCTCGGACTTTATATCAAGTAATTTATGCTAATTACAATATAGAAAATCAATTTCTAATAATCAATACCTGATTTTATACCTTCCTGTGTAAATCCCCTAGCAAACAAAAGTTGTTTCATAAAAATCCATTTAACAATTCTTGAATTATAAGTGAACATGCACATTTCAGATTTATAATATATATAGGTAAATTATATAAGAAATTTTAATTTTTCTCTGGGATTCAGCAGCCACTTCTAATCATACAATGTGTCACTTTTGGTGCAAGCACCACAGGTTGGCCACCCTGGATTAGATCCTAATTCTGCCTAAATTAATCTTTGATTATAATGGAATTTTAATTTTCAAAAATGTTAGTATCATCTCTGAATTACCAAATAAACTGATAATTAAACAAGAGTAGTGCCATCTATAAATTAATAACTGAACTATAATTTTTAACTAAATATATCTGAAAAAAATTTCCACAGCCCTTTGCCATAACCATGGTGTATATCCAGTATAGCAACCCTGATTTAAGTCCCCATGTCTTATCCAAAATTCCTCTACAAGTTCATAGGGCTTTACAGGCCCTCACATCATCATAATTTGTATATAGTTTCAAAGTCAGTCTCTTATCCAATATAATCCCAAAGTACTTGACTTCAGCAGAAAACTATAACCAAAGACTGATTGTTCAGAAAGTCCTATCAACTGTCTTCTTCATGTAAAAGGAATGTACAATCTTTGCTGGATTTACAGATAAACTAACCTTATCATGCCGTTTAGAAACTGTTTTGAGAGCTGTTTGAAGCACCTCAGATACTGTCTTAGGAAACTTCCCCTCAACAATGATAAAACCTGATCAACAATGATGAAACCTTCCCATTCAGTGTTGTTAAAAGATCATCCACCATAAGGCAGCATAGCAAGGAAGAGAATACTACCCCTATAGACAATCTGTTTGTGAATATTTTAACTTCCTCTTCACAGAACCAATCCAGCAAACAACTGAACAGATTCCATGTCTTAGTTGCAAGGCTAATTTGCTCCAAAGAAGTAGAGTCAAAACCCCTTATATATCAAGAAATGTCCCTAAGGCAATTTCCTTGTATATCAAATTGTTCCCTCAATGAGTAACACAACCTCATTAAAAGCATTTTCAGTTGATTTGCCTGGCTGATAGGCAAATTGGTTGATATATAGAGGAGACTTCATCAAAGCCCCATCTCTAATAAACCTGTCCACCAGCCTTTATGTTCTATCATCTTCAATAAAAACAATTGTAAGGCTGATAGGACTTAGCATCAAAATAGGAGCTACACCTCAGCTTAAGTATAAAAGACACACACTTACCTACCTCCAGGACCAAGGAATATAGTCAAAAGTCAAATAGGGCCTGAAGATAAGCAAAAAGTTAAGACCAAAAGGTCAATGCCTTGTTATAAGAACACTGACAAAATACCATCTGGCCCAGCAGACTTCAATTGAAAGGCTTAAAAACAAGCCCATGACAGCATAGTTGCTAAATTACTTCTGTGTTTTCTGATGGCCAAAGAAACAATCAGTTTTTTAAACTTTTATGTTTAATTCATATAATTTTTTATGTAATCTGATATAATTAATTGTATCATTAAACAATTACGCTGTTACAAACATTCAAATATCTACAATTCATTTACAGTCTTTAATAATGTAAAGAATGTTGTCACACTACATTCTATATTAATATTTCAGATATCTGACAAAATTAAGCACTGCTGTATTCAATGTATGACATGGATACATTAATCAATGAATTATCTTAGCTGATTCTTAGGCAGATACAGGTGGTCCTCGAGTTATGATGACTCAACTTACAATGATTCGCACTTATGATGGCTAAAAATTATTACTAAAAATTCTCTAATTCAACTTTGCCGAGTGCATATACAGGTAGGCCTCGATTAGCGAGAATAATTGGTTCCACGAATTTCTCGCGCTAATCGAATTCGCACTAATCGAAGTATTAACTCTATGGAAAATATGGTAATTGGTTCTTGCTTTGTGAGATTCCGGCCATTAGCTAAGTTTCACGATGAATAACCACAATAAACTTAACACTAACTGTTTAAGAAATATTTATTTTCATATTTTACATCATTGTTCATCATCTAAATTAATAACTTACCAGGAATTGCGTCTCATATCATCATCAAACCAACCGCCAAATCAAAACTAAAATAGCGAATCGAAAGCGGAAGTTGAGCGCCGCCTGGCCGCCAATTCTGGGTCGAGAATTGAGTGAATAGGCCGATTTGCAATTAAGCATTGCAACTTTATTGAATCAGTAAATTAGTTCCAGATAGCATTAATAAGCGAAGTTAATGAACCAATGAGAAATTTTTAACAAGTTTTCTATTTGTTTATTAGCAGAATACGACACCAAAAGATAACAAAAACAAATTTTTTTCACAAGTTTTATTTTAAATAAAGAAATCAGATAATAAACAAAAGAAAATAAATAATATCGGTAGTACAGCAATATAATAGGCAAATAAATTTGTAAAGATATCCTTATTTAAAAAAATTTAACAAAGAATGCTTTTATGTCGCTCAATCACATCCATTTTTTGCTGTAGCGTAATCACTTCTCTTTTTTTCGTTTCCTGTTTTATCATCAAAAGTGTTCTTCCTTTTATCCATTTCGATACTTTTTAAAAGAGAAAATTCTGTACTCTACTGTATGTATACGATAGCAAAGCTAAATAATAGTATAGTAATGTTAAACAGTTAACGGCAAAAAGCCCATCTTTCTGATGTTTCACCCCTTCAAAATCGTGTGACCGTTCTTGGACTGCTCCTCGTCCGGTTTTACTAACCGAAAATTAACGGTAATTTGTTAATTGACATCATAAAAGGAGCTTTGTTAGTAAGACTGATCTGTGTTTACAACTCGCACTAATCGAATCTTTTCTCGCACTAACCGAAACACTATATCAATTTTTTAAGTCACACTAATCGAATTCGCGCTATTCAAAGTCGTGCTAATCGAGGCCTATCTGTACATATATATATCAGATTGCTTTTGTATATGCATTGCAGCGTTGCCATTAGACTATTGCGTATAAATGAAAGACAAGAAAAATCTTTCAATAATATGAAATAGCCATGCCATTATGGCTGGTTCATAGTTTGTCGGCAAGGAAAAGCAAAAGGAAAGGAACACGTTCCATTCCTTTTCTTTTGGATGTCTAGCTGTTCATAGTTGAATGGAATGAAGAAAGAATGCACATGCTCTTTGTCAACTGTTTGAGATATGGTGGCTATCACCTATCGACAGAAGCGGTGTTCAGCCACATATATGGTAAAAATTTAACGAAGAAAATGATAAATTATATTTATTTAATAAACTCTGAGAGAAAAATGTTTGGAGAATATTTTAAACTAATACAGAAGATACTGAAGGAATAGTGATCCTGAAATTCTTTTCCGATATTTCAGGTTTATTATTAAGTTTTATTATAAGAAATTGTAATATAATTTAAAATAATCATGGCCAAAATAATAATATTTATTATAATTAAGGATGTCGTATTGAATTTGCCATAGAATTCGCTAACACATGCGTTGACTTATGGGATACCAACAAAGGAAAAGTATAAGCACTGTTAACTTTTTCGACTAAGCTAGAAAGAACAGAACTACGTCAAAAGGAATGCATGAAATAGTGCGCAGAAGACAACTTTGGCATTCCTTTCTTTTTCCTTTTCCGTTCCGACGAACTATGAATCGGCCTTTAGTCTGATTCACACTTCTAATTTATCACAGCCTTTGGCATGTCAGTTGCTAATCAACAGCCAAAATGTTTCTCTCTCTCATTGCAATTTTTGTATCTCGTCATAACCCTATCATGTCTAGTAAGAGAAATAATACTACTGATGAAAAAAATTTCTTAAATTTTTCTTTCTTATTTTGTATTTATGTATTTAATTGTATGTGTGTTAATAAATAATTTATAAATGTTTATGTAAATTTATAATTTTTTATTGCTTTAAGTTAAATAGAAATATAATTTATGAAAATATTAAAACAGATATGAAACAAATGAGATTTCACCATATTTATTTTATCCAGTAATTGTAAACACAAAAATAAATCATGAAATTTGACTCAATCATTCAAAAGTTACTGTACTTTCCTATAAGCATTCACCTACAGAAAACTAATAAAACAAAATTGCATTTTCATTAGCAAACATCTAATTGCTATTAAAAAACTAGATAATATTTTATGAAAAGTTTAATAAGAATTAAAATATAATTGCAATTCAATCTACATTAAGTTCAATATTTAGATTAAAATCTATCCCTCTATCTTATATTATACTGATATGCAATAAACTATTTTATAAGTATGTCAATTAAACTTCAGTTACTCACTCGTAAAGACAAAAGAAATTCATTGAAGTCTAATGTGCCACTTCCATCTTTATCAAATTCAGAAAAAAGAGCATCAATCTCTTGCTGTTCCAAATGAACTCCGTAGTCATGTAATCCTTTCTCAAATTCAGCTTTATCCAATTTTTTATCTGTGTTGTCATCCATTATACGGAATGTTCTAAATAAAATAAATGTAATTTTGTTTCTATGAAACAAACAGGTTACATAAAACCAACATTACCTTCCTAGTGTCTTGATGCCATTAACACCTCTTTGCAGACATTGATATCTCAGCTTCTCAATAGGAGTTTTATCCTGGAATGCCTTATGAGTGGTACAATCTAATTCATATCTACCAGTTGTTTCCATTCTCTAACAAATTAAATTGAAATAATGACCAGTTTATATGCAATTATAAAAGTAAAATATAAATTCTCTTACTGTAAATTGAATGATCAGTAATTCACAACAACATTACTTTGTACTTTGTAATCAAAAGTATAAATTTCCTTAGTGTTATCGTGAATTATTAGTCATTTTTAATTAAATATATAATCCATATATATCATATATTCAATATTTTCAACAAAAACATATTTTACTATAAAATAAAAAAAGGATTACCTTATAAGGGCTAGAATCTACTTCATATCTACCACTTGTTTCCATTCTCTAACAAATTAAATTGAAATAATGACAAATTTATATACAGTTATAAAAGTAAAATATAAATTCTCTTACTATAAATTTAATGATCAGTAATTCACAACAACATTAGTTTGTATTTTGTAATAAAAAGTATAAATTTACTTATTGTGAATTATTAGTCATTTTTTTAATTAAATATATAATCCATATACAGTCGATTCTGCTTTAATTGGGACAAATATCAAAGAATGGAAACCAAACTAGTAAACTAATACATAATTTAAACACTTAATTGGGACAGTGGCAGAAAAGGAATTTAGCAATTTTTGATATATTTTAAGGATTTTTTGAAAGTGTGCCAACACTGCTTACACTATTATTTGGCAACACTAGCATGATACGAATCAATTATCTATCGTCATGCGTCTGCTAAGAGTCTACTGTTACTGTACCTAGCGATATACATTTACAGTGCTGATTTTATTTAAAATTTTTAAATTTTTGCCAAGATGCCCAGAAATGATTTGACACTTTCAAGTAAAATTGTTTTGCTGGATAAAATTAAAAGCCAGCCATTTAATATATAAAATTGCTTGCTGGATAAAATTAAAAACCAGCCATTTAATACAAGCCATTGTAGACTTGCTTTGCTGGATAAAATTAAAAGCCAACCATTTAATACAAGCCATCATTGGCTGGATAAAATTAAAAGCCAGCCATTTAATACAAGCCATGGTAGACTCCTGGATAAAATTAAAAGCCAGCCATTTAATACAAGCCATTGTAGACTTACTGATATAACAACTGGTGTACCAAACTCTACCATAGCATGTCTCCTACAACAAGAAAATCAACTGCGTGAGGAGTGGGCATTAAAGAAAGAAATTCCAGAAACTTTCAAAAGAAAGCATGATGGAAAAGATCCAGAAATTGAAGAAGTGTTAGATCAATGGTTTTCTATAGTTAGCGAGAGAGGCGTGAATGTCATCAGCCTAGTGTTAAAAGGGAAGTCAGAGGAGATCGCTAAAAAGCTAATAATTAGGTATCTATTTTAATAAAGCACTAAAATAGATACCTACCGGTAATTATTATTTTTTACCAACTTATTTATTTACCTATGTATTACATATTTTATTTTAGAATTTATTATTAGTTCGTTTAATTGGGACATCTGCTTAATTGGTCCAAAATGGATTAGTCCCAACATAGCCCAATTAAGTGGAATCAACTGTATATCATATATTTAATATTTTCAACAAAAACATTTTACTATAAAATAAAAAAAGGATTACCTTATGAGGGCAAGTATCTGATTCATGTTTACCACTTGTTTCCATTCTCTAACAAATTAAAATGAAATAATGACCAGTTTATATACAGTTATAAAAGTAAAATATAAATTCTCTTACTGTAAATTTAATGATCAGTAATTCACAACAACATTACTTTGTACTTTGTAATCAAAAGTATAAATTTACTTATTGTGAATTATTAGGCATTTTTAATTAAATATATAATCCATATATATCATATATTCAATATTTTCAACAAAAACATATTTTACTATAAAATAAAAAAAAGGATTACCTTATGAGGGCTAGAATCTGATTCATATCTACCACTAGTTTCCATTCTCTAACAAATTAAATTGAAATAATGACTAGTTTATATATAGTTATAAAAGTAAAATATAAATTCTCTTACTGTAAATTTAATGATCAGTAATTCACAACACATCAGTTTGTACTTTGTAATCAAAAGTAAAAATTTACTTATTGTTATTATGAATTATTGGCCATTGTAATCAAAATAATTCATATACACATAGTCCTCAACTTACAATGAAATTCAATTCAAACCCATTATATTATTACACTCTATTGTAATAACAAAAACAAAATTACAAGAACCAGACACAAAAAGGATGCTTTCTATATATCAGATCACTGCTCAAAAACTCAAACCCATAGAAATTGCATTGATAAATCACAGAATTTATTGATTATATCACTATCATAAGTATGAATGGTCACAAGTCAAGGAAAACATAATTTGAAGACTACCTATATAGTATATATTATTCAATATTTTCAATAAAAAGTATTTTACTGTAAAACAAAACAAAATCTATTTAATCTAGAAAGAATGATATTCTAGAAAAAATAACATGTTTTTTATTAATAACTAATCAAACAAATTAATTATATAAAACATTAATATTTACAAGACAGTATACTTATTTTTTTCATACAACTCTGAAATTACTTCCTACTTATGAAATAAGTAGGAAGTAATTTCAGAGTTGTAGAATTTGAATTCTACTTCCTACTTATGTAATAATTTTATATAAATTATTTTTATTAAAATTAAATTTATATATTAATTGTTGTTTCTTACAAATAAACAAGCAGCTCTGAAAACAATTAAAATCTCCTATTTTCCAAATGTGACCTTTAATTTCAAATAATTAAAGTTAAAAAATTAAAATCTAATTATATTGTCAAAATAATCTTCAATAGTATAATCTACAAATGGAATATCAAAAAATTTTTAAATATTTTGGCAATCTTATTGTTAATATACTAATATAATTATGTAGTTATAATAATTTAAACATATTCTGCAATTTATATACACTCTGTAAAATAAGTAGAAGGACACAAGAAAAATTTTCACAAAATGTAAAAGAAAGGATTTTTTATTCATGAAGAACAAAGGGATGAATATAAAAATAAATGACAATGGAAAATAATTTACAGAAATAGTAAATAATTTATATCACATCACAACTTGGCACTGTGAATAAATATGTAAAAAAAGTAGGAGGACACTTACAAATAGTAAAGGAAAAATAAAAGATTAATATGAGGTTTTCTTTCCATTAG